>JBBPNP010000206.1:0-45011 GCA_038090955.1 Xerocomellus intermedius
ACCGGACTTGAGCATTTAGTGGTTTCGGGTGATAGGGGCTAATAGATAGGGGCTAAATGCGAAAGTTGCTCTAGAAAATCAGGAAAAATAGGGAAAAATAAGGGAAAAATTGGTAGTGTCTGTAACAATTTTTGCGGTCGAAGGGGTGGATATGCTGTGCCCATTTGGAGGTGGCAAGTATCCAAGTATTAACCACAAGGATGATGGTGAAGACAGAAGCATAATCACACCAATGCAATCCGATGTTTCACCTCAGGTCATACTGGAGACCTCTGACGACCATTCCACTGAAAACATTACGGCCGAAGAAGAGCCAATGTTGACGTTTAAGGACCAGCTTGAAAGCGAACTTGCAAATGGCTCCATTGATGAAGATCTCTCTACTCCATTATCACTGATTGACTCTGAGTCTTCAATAGATTCCTCTCCATCCTCGCCGCCCTCTAGCAAGGGTATCTGCCTCCTAGACTATCTTCTATACAAAGGAAAATGGATTCACAAGGCATCTATTTGTCAACTTATCCTCAACAAAGATTTCTCTGCCAAATCGCACAATTGGCTCTTGCATGTCCATGGGTTCACTCCGGTCAACAAGCTGAGCAAGATACCTCAGTCGCTCTCTGCTTCCAATACAAACTCATCATTTGTCGTCAGCAATCCATTTGTTACTCTCACCCGTCTTGATGATCACACAACCTCTCTGATACTAGTCTGCTCCACGAATATCCACGAAAATCGGGTCCCGCGCAATGATATCAACATTAGGACACTACAAGAGAATGGTTCAAAGATTAAGATATCTGGCAATATACTTTTGCTCATCCCTTCCGAGTCTAGCGAGCCAGAGTTCTCCTGGATTTGGACCAGCGCATACCTCAAAGTGGCGTCATCTGTTCCTGGTCTAGACATGACAACTCAAAAGGTTGTTGATCTCTCAACCATCAGCTCACTGATCGAGCTCATCAACCCCGACATCATCACCACATCCACATACCTCAGAAAAGAGAGGACGAAGGAAATCAACACACATGACCTAACATGGTCGCTCAGCCACGAAGCACTTTGGGCGGCAGTGGATCAGATATGGGTACGGATACTGGATAAGAAGATCTCAGTGTCTGACGTTGCGTTGGTTTGCTTGAAGGTGAGCCAGGAGTTTCCATATCGTTTGAAGGATGGTAAGTTGTCAATGTCCCTCAGTTTCATCTCATACTCACAGATCATCACTGTCTAGGTTCGCCAGGTCTCTGTTGCGATGGAGTAACATCTCAGTTGTCAAACACAAACCCAGTTGCAATCATCTGCCCACAATGCAATGAGTCAACCGATGACATCCGCTCACACATGGGCACTCATATTCTTCAAGCCATTTAAGGGATTGAAGAAACCTTGATCTCACCTGTCGCTCACCTATTGCCATGCGGGTTTTGTGGTCGTTCCCAAATCGAACACTCGGACTATGCAGTCAAGCTCAAGATTACCTCATCACACGGTGTCGAAATGCATACAGACTGCCCCTCCAAGGTTTGGATCAAGTTCGCATACAGACTGCCCCTCCAAGGTTTGGATCAAGTTCGCATACACCGACAAGGGTTCGAAGAAGCGACCCTGTCGCAATGTACCAGTTATTTGTCGCTTGTGTCCTCTCCTTCCGCATGCCAAAGAGATGGATTGGCAGCCTGCTGTCTGGAGGTACAACATGGAACAGCACTTCAGCCTCACTCATCCTGAATATGCCCACCCCGGAAAGCTTTTCGGTCTGCCTCTTCCAAGCAATATCATTCCAAGCATCGTCATGGACTCTCGCGAGGAAGCCAAGTTTGGAGTTCCTTCCCACCCCCAGTTCACATATGTACATTCAAATCGTCAGAGAGGATGAAGCTGCGCCTACCCGCGAGAAGTGAAGGACCGCCAATGCGAACAGCACTGTTGCTGGTTCATCTTCAGTGAGTAAACATCCTCACACTAAGTAGCCGTGTTCTTGTTCTGTCTCCATTCCATTGCACATTCATTATTGTACAAACCGTCTTATTGCTGCTGTTATTCCTACACGAAATGCTCAAAACTTTTTGTTTATGTCATACGATCATATTTCCCCTCATTCATTGCTACTTTGCTGGGTTGTGTATGCCTTTCAGTTCGTTTCGCAGTGTTTTGTGTGCTCTCTGTTGTGGTGGTGTGGTGTCCGGAGTCTTAGCATTCACCCAAATTTGTCAATCCCAAGAAAGTTTTTCGTGTGACAGAACATGCTATTTATGGTAAGAATAACGCATTACAGTGGTGGTGGTGGGGCTGTCAGAGAGTCGGGGTTAGTGTCTTTAACTTTAGTTTCCCTGTCCTCTTGCCTCTAACCACATGTATAAGTACAATCCACAAGGTGTATATAACCCATTGGCAACACATTGACTACACTTTTTACTACACTTTTCCTACATTAACTGATCACCATTTGACAAGATTTTGGTACACTTTTGGTGTGCTTTGACTATACTTTTTTACTATACTTTTCCTACACTCACTAATCCTGATCCTTCCTCCTCACCACCCCTCCTCCTCATCACCCTCCTCCTCATTACCCCCCCTCCTCATTACCCCCCTCCTTATCACCCCCCCTCCTTATCACCCCCCTCCTTATCACCCCCCTCCTCCTCATCCCCCCTCCTCATCACCCCCCTTCTCATCACCCCCCCTTCTCATCACCCCCCCTCCTCATCACCTCTCCCACGTCATCCCTCTCCCTCCCACTCCCTAGCACTCCACCAGTACTCCTCCCACTCCCCAGCATTCCCCCAACTCCCCAGCTCTGTACAGGTCTGGGCCACACTGGAGAGTCTGGGACCTTGACTTAGGGTGAGGGTTAGTTTGCTGATGTAGAGTATGTATATCTAAATGGATAGTGGCTTCTTTCAGTGACCTTGTAGTCATCCTGGCCATGCTTTTGAAGCATGCTCTTCAAAAAATCAATGTAGCCTAGATTCGAGGGTTTGATCGCAAAAAAAAGTTCCTTCATTTTCACTGACTTCTCTTCCTTTGAGGTAGATTTGCCTTGCAACAACTTCTTGACCTTCGAATAGACCATCAACGAAATGGAAAAGGCCTGCTCATCCTCGATGTCTCGAGTTGGGGAGGGTGATGACATGCTGGTTTGCGATAAACAGAAAAAACATCGCTGGTCTACAAACAATGAGTCTGGGGTCCTATCTACATGACACACGTGACAGCCAAAACGTTCGTTCGAGATTGTCATTTTTCCACTGACTTTTGAAAACAGCTGTAACACCTTGCTGAGTTTTCGCCCGTACGGTAGCAGAGACCTTGCAAGCCAGGCAACTCGCCCCCAAACTGTCCGTTTCCCGGACGTTCTCTACGACCCGGAGTTAGTTCTTAGGGGATGCCATTACCCAGAGCCAGAACATGTGTGGAAGATATGCGCTGGGGCTTCAGGTAAACCAGGCCACCCCACCTTAGGTCGAACTGTTTTTCATGCAAATGACATGCAGCGTGCCCAGATTCGCGGGTTACCCGGCTACCCTCACCTCGCAATAGGCGAGTGGATCGGTGAGAACGATTTTATGGTTCGTTTCATTATCCCTCTCGAACGACCTTTCCACCACTTCACTCGACACAACAGCCTCGCTACAACATAGCTCCAAACACCAATGCTCCGGTCATCAGACGATACACTGCATGTCCCGCGACGACACACCTCGAGTCAGACTCCAAGGGCGAGTCCGCCTCTTCTGCTATTATCATGCAAACCATGCGATGGGGGATTCACTATGGCAAACAAGCCTCCAAGGGTTCTCAGGCGATAAACGCTCGCTCCGAAAATCTTATTGAAGGCGTCGGCATGTGGAATAAATTCCGAGGAAAGAATCGCTGCATCGTCGTCTGTCAAGGGTATAGTATTACCTTTCTCCCACCACGTACACCATATGATAGATGCCGGGCGCAGATACTACGAATGGCAGACGAAAGGCAAGGACAAACTACCGCACTTCACCAAGCACCCTGACGGCAAAGTGATGCTCATGGCCGGTCTGTACGAAGAAACCGTTGATAAAAGTATCACTTTTTCTCTGCTTTAGCTTTGGTCTAGAAACATTACCTCCGTTCCAGGTCAGTCACGGCCAACGTACACTTTTGCAATCGTCACTACCGACGCGAGCAAAGCTCTGAGCTGGTTACATGACCGACAACCAGTCATCCTCTCCACCGCAGATGAGATCAATCGATGGTTGGACACCTCCTCGCAGACGTGGTCTTCTGATCTCGCTCGTCTACTTCGCCCTTGGGAGGACACCACGGCCCAGCTCCAGTGGTACGTGTCCCGTCCTTTAATCGGTCGCTACTTTGTTCATCGCACTTCAGTTATCAAGTCCCAAAGGAAATTGGCAAAGTCGGCAAGGAATCTGCCAAATTTATTGAGCCCATTGCCGACCGCAAAGATGGTATCATGGCTATGTTTGCCAAGCAGAAGTCGAAACAGGTCGGATGTTCAGCGAAACGCAAACGTAGTTCCTCGCCGACCCCCTTACCATCTACTCCCAAGAAAGCAACCAAGACAGAGCAACATGAAGAGAAAAAAGTGAAACTGCTGTAACGCTTTTGTTTTGTTGACGAGTTCATTTTCTAGTTTCATAACACCCTAGTCCCTGTAATATACTGTACTATTCTCTGTTGACACACGATCTGCAATGCATCTATCTTGAAAGGTACTTTGCCGGTTCACTACTGATCAAAAAACCACCGTTACTGCGCCAGTAGTTTCAAACTTCAACTTGCGTTGCTCCTGTCCTCGAAACCCGAGGCCGAGGCCTTGAGCTCTCCACGACCCATGTTTTCCAGCTTCTTGTCAAAGTCCCGCTGGCGATAACCGGAAATGATACGTGCCAACAAATCAGAAGTAGAGATGCCTGGTGTACGACGGGTCGGGATAAACTGGCCTATATATGATGTCTATCAGCTCAATCGTCACTACTGAAATCAATGCCTCACCCCTTCCCTTGACGAATGTATAGACATCGTCGTGACCCTCGGCAGCATACGGCACCTCGTCATGTGCAACGTAATCGATCTTCCATTTCTCAAGAAACGCGGCATCTAGGACCCAAGGGGAGTTCGGAATGACCTCGTCTACCCAGCGACAATGCCGGACGGCTTCGCACCTAAACGACATCAGCGGTACAAGAGACCATGTTCGAGAATAACTGACCGTTCCTGGTGGGTCATGACGCAACGAACCTTGTATGTAGAGACATCTTCATCATTATTCACGCCAACGAGGAGATGTACGTTTGGGAATGAGAGCTTTGCTTGTCGAAGTTGCAAAGCATGGCTGGTGTGCTGAGAATCAGGGGCAAACGCGGGGCAAGTCGGATTGATTCGCACCCAAAGTGAAAGAGATCGTATACCCCTGAGGTATCTCAGCACTGGGCATGGAGCAGGATCGCGAGCTGTCTCACCGTCGGCGAATACACGCACTGGTCTGTCAGTGGGAGGTGGATTGATGCGGTACGGCCGACCGGGCTCTCCGTCGCTCGCTTTCTGGACGAAAGCCTGAATGTCTTCAAGGGTGAGCACGGCGGGATTGCAGGCGGGAACGGGTCTGCACGTCGGGGGTGCCAGAACCAAAACCTGTTGCGCAGTCGGTGGCGGGGTCGGGTGCCGAGAAGTGGAGGGAGAGGGGGCGTTGTCCTCGATCTGCGATGTCAGGGTCGAGTTCGAGGAGGCGTGACGCAGATTAGGGTATAGGAACCCTTTGGATGCCTGATGCTGGCCCGTGCCTGCGGTCATGCTGGATTCGACGTCGCCGTCATAGGTTTGGGAATCTGTGCCGTCGTCGGAGAGCATGCTCGATGCGAGCTGATGCCTGGCCCGGGAAGACAGCTTGTACGTGTGCGGGGCACGGTTTGCGCGGGGGGAGACTGGGAGAGCGACGGTTGAGCCGCCATCGTCGGTCAAGGGGTCATTGTCCTCTTCGGAGCTGCAGAAGGATGAGGAAGGGCTGGGGAGAGGAGAAAAGAGACTTGCGCATCGTAGGTGGGTGAATCGATGGGATGCGGATACTTTCCAAAGGACCGCTTCGAGTGCAGCGTCTTCTTGTGGTGGTGAAGCAATTCTGCCGGGGGTTCCATCGCATGCAAGTATACAGGTTCCTCGCAACCAGTATCGACGCACGTGCCAATGGCAGACCCGAGCTCACACCGCTTTCGTTTCAGGCCTCTTGTCGCCTGCCTGCTCGTGTTCGGTGCGCTGCTGGCGGTAAGCCGCGCTCCGCCATCACAAGACTATGCCCTCTGCTCTCTGGGCAGCAAAATATACACAGTTGACACTACCCATCCCAACGTTGAGTGCATCGTCGTGAGCAACACCACCATCGCAGACCTCGGCGACCTCGGTGGGTCCACGCCGTTCCCGTTCCTCTATTCTCTGACAGGTCGTCATGGCAGCCGACATCAAAGCGCGCTGGACCAGGCGCCATACCAGGAATCTCGCCAATTTTCAGATACCGTGGCCGCTCGACTTTTGGCTGCCCTCGCTGCCCATTTCATTCGTGGAACACAACAGCATCGTTGTTCCGGGCCTGACAGGTAGGGCTCTTGCTGTATGCCAGTCCGAGCGCGACGCCGACCGTTGACAGACGCCCATGCCCACGTGTTGCAATACGGCGCCGCGATGAACCTTGACCTTGCCGGCTGCAAATCAAAACAAGGTATTTTCTCGAGCTCCTGCTGCTCCGTGACCCAAGCTCACCGAGCGCAGAGGTATTGCAGCGAGTCGTTCACTATGTCAAGTCACACTCCGACATTCTAACCGATCCATCCCGCTGGATCGTGGGTATGGGATGGAATCAAAATCTGTGGTCAGACCCCCAGTATCCCACTGCTGTCTGTACCTTTCATCTCTACCGGACCTGTTCTTATTAAACGATTACAGGACGACTTTGACTCGGAATCTCTGCTTAGGGGTCGTCGAATCTACCTAGACCGTGTTGATGTGCATGCCGCATGGGTTTCAAACCGTGTCTTGCAGCTGATGGGTGCCCTACCTAACGAGGTGGACGGTGGGTTGATTATCCGTGACTCGTCTGGAAAGCCTACAGGTAAAACCGCTCACGACTGTGTGAATTGAAGTGACTCATGGCATCCAGGAATTTTTGTGGACAACGCGATGGCCATCGTGCCGGTTCCAGCCCCAACGAAATCCCAGTTACGCGACTACTTTGACAGAACTGTGAAGGATGCGCACGCCGTAGGCCTGACCTCTATCCACGATGCTGCGACAGAACCCCATCCGATCGAATTTTATCAAGAGTATGTTCTTACACTCTTTACACCACCATGTCTAATTTCCGTCAAGGTATGCCTCAACCCGGAAACTTCCTGTACGTGCCTTGTTCTCCCGGGTTCGTATATACTGGAATCCCCGTAGCTCCGGCTCTACCTCATGGGCTACATTGAATCTGATAAATATTGGGGTAAAAACATAACTCGACTCGTCGACTATGGCATCGCGGAGCGTCTCAATCTTCGCAGCGTCAAGCTATTCACTGATGGTTTGTCTGGCCGAATATTTCACAGACTTGGGCAACTAACACCATTCAAGGTGCACTTGGGTCCTTTGGAGCAGCTCTATTAGAACCGGTTCGTATTTCACTTGATTGTGGGACTGATTTTTGACTCAGAATAGTACTCGGACAACCCATCAACTGACGGACTCATGCGCGTACAACCACAAACATTGTCAACCTTTGTGAAACAATTCTGGCAAGACGGTTGGCAAGTGGTATGTGCTCTTGTGCTCTTCGTGTCTCCGATGATCAAACTGCCTGCATAGAATATCCACTGTATTGGTGACCGCGCCAACCACATTGTACTCGACATCTTTGAAGATATCCTATCTAATTCGGAATATGGAAGTGCAACTAGACGACGTCCACGCATCGAGCACGCGCAGATTATGACCCTTGATGACCTAGAGCGAGCGGGACGGCTTGGAGGTGTGTCTTGGCTTTTCTTGCTAGCAATTGTGAAACTGAAATATAAGCAGTGATACCCAGCGTTCAGCCCACACATGCGTGAGTACATCACATGGTTCAGTCTATAGATGATACAATCTTCAAGGTTACAGAACGAGCGATATGTGGTATGCAGAACGACGTCTGGTAACTGAGCCACCCCAGTCGCTAGCCGTTTTCTGAATGAACCCTCCAGGGCCCGGCAAGAATCAAAGGAGCGTACGCATATCAGACGATGATCCAGTGTGTTTGTTTTCTTATGGTCGATGGCTGATCTTGATGTATATCATCTGCCCAAGAACATCCAACACAGGGGTTCTGCCTCTCGGTTCCGACTTTCCTGTTGAAGGCATCAACCCTTTGTTAGGGTTCTACGCCGCCGTATCACGTCTCTCCCCTTCAGGAGACTCGCCTCATGGATCACAAGGATGGTGCGACCCGTCGTGTGTAGTGGTTGACCGGTTCATTGATTCGTGATTCGTTCCAGGTACCCGTCAGAGCGCCTGACGCGGACACAAGCGCTGAAAGGAATGACTCTGGATGCTGCCTATGCAGCGTTTGCGGAGGATAAAATAGGCTCGCTCTCGATAGGCAAGAAGGCAGACTTTGTGGTTTTGGATCGGGATATCATGACCGTCCCAGTATCAGACATCCTGGCGACCAAAGTGAAGGCGACAGTCATAGATGGCGAGGTGGTTTATGGCAGCCTATGAATGGGCGATGCCCATACTTCCAGGTGATTCCCCATGCCTATTCCCAATTGTCACATACCCAGTCCCTTGTATCGGATGAGATGTAGCTCCGTCTTTATGACATTTTTGTGTTTGCTCTGTCAGCAACTAAAAACTATGATATGCAAATGGGTATACACCATGCTCGTGCTAAAATCCGCTCTCAAGTCCGGCCTTGCTCACCCTCCGCATCGGTTGAAGCGTATTTTCATTGACCGGCGCCCGGCGCATGTGTCGATAACGTCCCTCTTTATCCTTGATCTCCATATCCTGACCCATGGCGACCTCCCCCGTCCCCGCCTCGTCTGGGTCTTGCACGGTAACCATGGGAGGTAGACTCTCGCGCGCGTGGCCCGGTCTCCGACTCTGCGCGGCATACGAATAGTTGGTCTGTGGATCTCCTCCGCCGTCTCCTTGCCCTGGGGCGGCAGGCACCACGCCGACGGATTTCCCGCCGAGTTCTTGTTCCTCAAAGGTCATCAATTCCGAGACGAACCCGATGTTGGGAGAGATGCCCTTGCGGCGCTCGAGGACAAAGGCATAGGCACGTGAGAGCGTCCAGTGGTTCGCATGGATGAGGTAGGCCATCACGGCGGTCACAGAGCGCGACTTGCCCGCTTTGCAATGCACGTAGGTGCTCGCTCCGAACAGACTTGCCTCGTCTTGCGAAAAAGAAACGAGTCGAAGGAGACGATTAGACGCACGATTCCGATTTCAATAGGGAAAATGCAAGCGTAGAGAAGGACGCCCTACCTAGTATCTCACAAGCCTCCTTGAGCCCCCTGGTGATTTGGTCCTCTTCGACCGTGTCCCTCATTGGGATCTTGACATACCGCTCGAAATTGTCTCTCAGATTGAGCCCATGGTTGTCATCACACTCTGCTGCAATATTCAGTATCCGCTTGATCCCCAGCGACTTGAGTTCCTGCACGTGCTCTGGTAGGGTTAGCTCCGGGCCGAGATACAAGAAATTTGGAAGGATCATGGACACGGCGAAAGTGGGGAACTCGCCCTCTGTCGAGGCTGTCTGGAGATCATCTGGGCGTGCTGTGCTTGGTGATGGGGTAGGACGAGGTATACACATTGGTGTGTCGGGTGTGCGGGGTGGTGTCGGACGGGTGAATCTGGGAGATGGGGGAGGGGGTGGGAGGAACTCGAGTGGGCTGGTCGCCCAGCGCGGGGATGGTGCGGGAGGGGTGTGATTCGAGTGTAGGAGATTGAGGTGGGAAGGAGACTGTGGAGGAAGATGGAGCGTGTTGCCATTGGGGCTCCCTGAGAATGGGGAGGTAACGGGGAGGGTCACGGAGCGTGTGGGTGCAGTGCGGATCTGGAGACGGGGAAGTTCGCCAGCTCCGTTTGTGACTATACGAGAGAGGTTTGGCACGCTTGGACGCCGTGCGCGAGAGAAAGGTGGATTGGTGTCGTTTAGTTGATCTGTGGGCATGATCGGCAACGGTGACGGCATGGGCTGATCGATTTCGAAATGTGTTTGTGTTGGGGCAGCGGTGTTAAGATGAAAGAGCCCGCTGCACTTTATGCTCTTCAATGGGGGTTCTGGGTCGTCGGGATCTGGAGGGTGGAGGGATTGTGTTACCAGGTAATTCTGCAGAGCCGGATGGGACTGTGCGGCTGCGATGCCGCCTCGCAAGTAATGTACGCGACCCTGGCCGAGGAGGGATGATATGACGGGGAGGAGCGCCCACGCGGTGACCTGGAGGTTGTCGATCTCGGAGTCGTCTGTCTCCTCGCCGTGGACGATGACGACGTCGCCGTCCCAGGAGGGGGAGGACGGAAGGGTGTCCCAGCGGTGCCTGTCCTGGTCTGAGGTGATGAACTGGCGAAGGGCGGCGAGGGACTGGAAGCCGCTGCCCGGCTTGCGACATCGCTTGAGGATGAGGGAGGGGATGACGATGTTGACGCTGTCGATGAAGTGGGCGGCGTTGTAGGCGGCGAGGGGGCGCGTGTCGACGACGATGGGGCGCGTGGGCGCGGCGAGACGGCCGGCGAGGACGGGGGGGTGCCAGGCAGCGGCGGGGACGGCGCGTTCGGGGGGAGTGCGCGGCGCGAGCTTTGGGAGGGCGGAGAAGGAGCGTATGGGCCGGAGACGGAGGTTGTTCTGGACGCTGGCGCGGAGCTCGGCGAGGTCGGCGAGTGCGCGGGCGATATCGTCGGGCTCGCTGCCGTCGGGGATGGTGAAGTCGCTGTTCGGGTCGAGGGCGGCGAGGTCGTCGGCGGCGGCGTCGGGCTGCATGGTGGGAGGTGTGCAGGTGGTCAGGGGGGTTATTTCATTTTCGCGGGGGGTCGTGTCAGGGATTGAAACTCCACCAGACCGAGTGCGCCTTCGTCGTCCATCAACATGTCCTCGTACAAACCCGCAGCCTTCCGATCCCAGCAGCCAGACCAGACAGTGGGCGAGTCCAAGCACCGTCCACAGGTACAACAACTGCAGGAATTCTTTCCCGGCTACTCCGTCGAAGGCATGTCCTCGTCCGCCGTCCACCCCTCCTGCTCACCCTTGTCCCCAGACCTCCAGTCCCTCCTCCTCGAGGTCGGTGGCGACGTCCAGCTCGCAGCCCATAGAATCAGCGAAGGTCTTGCTTTCCCTTCTTTTTTCTCCGCCCTCTCAATCGCCCGCTATCACAGGTCATGCAGAGCAGTGGGGCTCCGTGAAAAGCAAAAAAGAGAAAAAACCTCCTACCCCAAGCCCAAAGGACCATCCCTCCCCCCGCGATCGCACTGACTCGCGCGGCGGCCGCGGTGGTCGTGGTGGCCGTGGTGGCCCAACAAGAGGTTTCCGCGCTCGCGGCTCAGCACGGGCTGGGTCCGGGGTCAACGGCCACGCTTCACGCCCCTCACATCCCGGGAAAACTTCCTCACCCGCCCCGGATTCCGCGGACAGGCAACCCGTAGAGGACTTTTCCGACCCAGTCCAACCCGACAAACCTGACTGGTCAGATGGCATCCCCTCAGCACCCAACGACTCTCCCTCCGACCCAAATCACACCGCGGAGCTTCCTGCGTCAGATACCTCCCTTCCCGCCCAGTCTTCGTTCACCCCCTCCTCATGGGGTGCCAACCCTTGGGGTGCACAAGACCACTCTGCACCTGCACCTGCACCTGCACCTCCCGCATCATCCCAACCAATATTGGCTGCCCAAAGACCCACGAAGCTGCCAGCAACGTCGAAACTTTCTTGGGCTCAAATCGCACGGTCTGAAATTCCCTTTCTTCTCTGCCCGCTTTCCCCCTCATACATCTTTGAACAGACCACAAGAAAAACCTGCCGTTGCACCACCACCTCCAGTAGCTCCTCGCGCCCCTCCTTCAGCACCTGAACAAGTTGAACCCGCCCCGGCACCACTCACCAATGGCGATTCGGACCCAATAGGTGACGGTTGGGAGGATCCGATAACCGTACAACCTCCTACTTGGGATGACGAGCCACAGGTCAAACCTCCTCCCGAAGATGCTTGGTCATCCCCGGTGCACACTGAGGAAGATGTCCAGGACGAAACTCCCAGCCCTCTGTCTGATGAGGAACCTGTACCTGAGATCCCTGCAACCGTACCTTCCGAACCAGTCCCAGTTCCTCAACAATCAGCAGAAGAGCCGGTTGCTGCCCCACCACCATCAAAGTCTCCGGTGTCTATTCCACGGTCGTCTGCCGCTTCACACCGTAGTGTGAACAAGTACAAGGCAACCGACCAGGCTGTCGTCATGCCCACCATGGGTTTCAACCTGGGACTCGAGAAGGTTGGCATGCAATTCGGTAGTTTGAGCCTCGGTGGTGATGTCATTGAGCCATCACCGTGAGTCGTCGTTGACCTTGATTGATGTTTTCGCTGATTAATATCGCCAGGATCGAACCTGCGCCAGCTTCTGAACCGGCTTCAGTCAAGGCAAAGCAGTCGCCTCAGCAGCTTATTCAACCATTGCCTCATGCGCAGGCACCCGTCCAAGAGTCGCCCACCTCCCCAGTTCAATCTACCACAGCACCATCTCAAATTGTACCTCAACAACAGCAAGCCGCACCCCCTGCACCCGCACCGGCTCCAGCCTCTGCTCCCGTGCCTGCTTCCGTTCCTCAATCCCAACCCTCCCTCACTTCCGCCATCTCCTCGCTTCCACCCTCTGTTAGCCAACCGATAATTTCGACCTCCCCTGCCTTCTCTCAACAACAACCTCAGGCCATCCATCCATCCCTCTCTCAGCACCAGCAGCAAGCACCCCTGACGCAACATCAAGTACCGACTCACCAATATACCCACCATGGTCTTCCCACCCATCTCGATGCCACCCAAAATCCCGCCCAGCAACCTCAACACGCAGCACCCCAAGCCTCTGCCGCTCACTCGGCGTATTTCCGGCAAGCGGAAGCACCTTATTTCCATACCCCCACCCCACCCGCTGGACAGGGCCAGGACTACAACATCTTTGGTCAAATCGGCCAACAACATCCATCTCAGGCATCGCATTTGGGTGCGTTCGCTAGCAATGACTATGGGTATGGTGATAATCAGCGGGTATGTATTCTCGTTTGTTGTGTAAATACGTGACTGAGGTGATCTAGGGCTTCTATGATTCGTACGGCCAATCACCCGCCTTCGGAGGAAGCCGCAATGTCCTCGGTCATGATGATGTCAAAGGTCTTCCTGCTTCCCAACAACACCCCGGAAATACTGTCCTCCCACCTTCAAACGCCCAGTCTTCGCAGCTACCTCCCCAGGGTGGCGCACAACCGCAACCATCCGGTGGCCAAGGTCCTCAGCAAAGCTACCCTCCTCCCGTCCCCTACTACTACCCTTATCCGCAAAATCAGTACTACGGAACCCCATACAATCAAGGCTACGGTGTTCCCCAGCCGTTCGTCAAGTATCCCACCATGTTCCAGCCTGGTCCTCCTGCCCAGGGTGCTGCACCATCTCCAGGAGCCAAGCAAGGTCCCGCCTCGGTGCAGTCTCAGTCGGACCACTACGGTCGTGGGCTTTACGGTCAACAACACCAGCTCCCAACCTCGGCCTACGATGATCTCGGATATCAGCACCATGCATCACAACACAATCACGCACCAGGAGTGAACAACCTGGCTTCGAGCGAGTACAGCAAGCACCCACAGCTGTACGGTGGACAAGCTATCCAAAGTTTCATGGGACTCGGTCAGGGTAACGCAGCTGCGTCGGGCCCTTCGCTCGCCCAACGCGGGGGTGGTACGTCCCCCGAGACGGCATACAAACCTTACTCTCAAAGCGTTGGTGTGAAAGATGGCTCTACAGGCGTTGGTGTCGGCCAAGGTGTCGGCCAACCTCAGTCTGGGCGCGGGGTCCAGCAAGCGCACACCCAAGGTGGTTTCTATGGGGCCAACCGCTTCGGCTCGAGCGCTGGCGCTGGCGGACAACAGGCGCAACAAGGACAACAGGCCACGCAAGGCCCACAAGGCCATGTGGGGTACCCGCAGGGCAACTCGGATGCCAACTTTTACCAGTATCAGGCACGGCAACAACAGGGCTACTGGCAGTAGTAATGTTTTAGTCGACTGTTTTCAGTCTGATCATCTTTAAGCTTCATTCTCCGTACTGCCAGCGTACTCTCTCTTATACATATCTCCTCTCATCCTGTCCCATTCTCTTTCTCTTGCTTAAGCTGTTTGATATCTTCCCGAAGCGGTGTGCATTGCAATGTACTTCTTAGCGACATGTCTCTAACAAGCAGCTCTTGGCATAATCACACCTCTGGGTGGTACTATACCTGTTTGATGGCGTTCACTATCACCGACCGTAAAGCACCAATCTGAGGCATGCATGGAGAGATCTGTGCAAATTGCTCCGAGAGTCGGTGCACGCATGTAGTATAAACAGAGATGTACAGAAGCGATGCTAGCAAACACACGACAACGTTTTAAACCATGGCGCGCGTACAGAACGACGGTGGCCGTATTTTACCGCAAGCGACTGTCAAACGTCCCCTAGTTGAGCAACGCGCCCAAGGACCAAGTGGGGCACTTACCGGGCTTCGCGCTCGCTCTCCAACAATGCGAGGATGTCCTCTTCCCGAACGGGCCCCTTGACGTTTCGGATGATCGTTCGCGTCGTGTCGTCCATGAACTCGACGCGCACTTGGGTGACACCACCTCGGGACCCAGTTCGTCCGAGAACCTACAAGTGGGGGCCCGGTCAGCGAAACGGGGTCGATCGCACGAATGATGGGGATTAGAAAGAACCTTGATCACTTTGGCAAGCTTGACGGGTGCTTTCGATGAATCCTGAAAGAACGCGTGAGTGTGGTCGTCGTTGGGAGCGGCGGTGGGTGTGCAGCGATGTGGACGTACCATTTTGATGAGGAGGAATCTGTTGTGAAACGCACAAGCGGTTTGTGTGGATGTATGGCTTGTAAAACAAGATTAAGGTTTAGATTCGTGGCAAAACTCCGCCGGATAAATCCGACTAAGTTTGATTGCTAATTCGGTGAAGGGTGCCAGTCAAACCGGAATTGCAATACGAAACCTTTACCAAGTCGTCCTAGGACAAAAAGCGTCCGTGTCGGGTGCCGATCCGGAGTTGAACGGTGGAGGGGGACTCAACGAAGTGCTCGCCAATGCAATCGTGGTTGCACTTCACATCTAGGCAACGCGACGACAGGGTATCTTTTATATAATTTCCTGAAGTACTTTGGGACATAAGTAAAGGAAGTAAAAACGACACATCGGTAGCCGACGTGATTAACTCGTATGGTAATCCATCCAATCATAAATATACAACAGAGCGAAAATAAAAAAGGGGAACGAGAAACCAACAGATACTACATAGCATGTACGAAAACATAAACAGAACCGAGGCTCGCTTAGATCTCATAACGATTGAATCAAGGACATACGACGTAACGCTCATAGACCGTTCGGAGGGGAATATTAAGCGGCACGTCACTCTTCAATTGCCACAGTTCGTCGGGGTGTGCCTCCTCTTTGACGTGCACGAGAGTCTGCAAACGCGCTCGGCGCGACAAAGATAGCTTCTGAAAAGGCAAAGGCGACGCCAACGGCAGCATTGAGGATGCGCCATTGAGGTCCAACAACATCTATGCCTTCGATTGTAGCATTGAGAGCTTTGTACGGGTACCCGTAGTGAGCAGCCAAACGCGAGATGGATGCCGTAAGAGAGTCGAGAGGAAGCACGCGCGGAACGCGTGCGGAAGTGGCATTTGCGGGGTGGAATGAGATGACGGAGCCGAGAAGAGCAGGTATGATCAGAGTAGGGATTGACCAGTGGAGAAGAACACTCCAAAACACGGAGGACTGGAAGGTTGCGAGGGGGGGATAAGGAACGGTGAGCTGCCAATCGCCAGCGTCAATGACTCGCGGGAAATGGATCTAATATGAAATCAACTATCGAAACGGAAGCAGAGGGGAAGGTCCATACCAGCACAAAGTTCCACGGAATGACTTGATACAAAACGTAAAGTAGCTCGAACAAAGCGGTGATGAGCGAGATATGGAGAGAGTTCGATAGTGTCTAACATGAACAGGACTTAGTGGTGCCAAAATGTGATCAAAATTGACATACAGATCTGGAAGCTAGCAGATACACGCGAGCATGCTGTTTCGCGCCCGTCTGCAGCGTTTTGAATGTGGTGTCAGCAAGCTCAAGGGATGGTTTTGGAATGTTGCGCAAAATGCTGCGTGGGGTGGACGTGAACAAGATACTGCGCTCCTTCAGCGGGGTGTGTGCGGGGGGTGCACTGGAAATCTCTTCCTCGGATGGCGAGATAGGAGCGCCCTTGAGCATCATCGACACCTCTCGAGCGTCTGGCACGGGGGTGGCGACGGGGGGAGCGTTTCGACGTGTAGCGCGCGTGGAAGATGGACTAGAAAGCTTCTTTTCTGATATCTCCTCCGCCGATTCCGCGGCAGGGGATGCAGCGGAATTTCTGTGGGGGAATGAATTCAACGACGGCAATGGACAAGGGAAGACGCACCCATGGGTGGATTGCTGCTGTACTGCCTTCTTCCGTCTAAAGAGACCCGCGAAAACGGGGTCATCCTCGAGCAAGACCTGGTTGTCATCAAGATGTTTTCGGATTCGCTGTTGGAGTTCTTCCTTCGTTCCAGCATCTTTGATGTGGAGAGCCGAGGCTATCTCTTTGAGCTCTGCTTTCTTCTTGGGCTGGAGGGCGCCAGAGTATACGGCCGTTGTCATCGTGTTCGTGCTGTGGCTAACGACGATGACTGGGATAATGGTGGTTTGGGTGAGGTCAATATGAGCCCAATCAACATCAACAAATCGCGCAGACACGTAACACGTGACACGTTCCCCACATGGACCCCGTGCACTCCTGCTGGGGTCCCTTCCGCGATAGTGATAACGGTCCGGACCCGGGTTGATACGATGATGGGGACAACTATGGGTGCCCTTCTTCTTTCCCTAACCACCACGCTCTTTTGTTCCCTTTCTTTGTCACAGTCTGGTAGGATATTCACGGCCAGCTAGCATGCGCTCGATCGTCTGCCTTCTCTCGCTCCTTTTGCTTGCTGGTCAAGGTCAGTTTCTCGCTCCTTACACCGACCTGGTGTTGATTTAGCTCCTAGCGCTTACGTTGACCATCGACGTTGGCGGTACCCTTGGCAACGTGTCTGCTAGCGATTTCCTCAAGGTTACGGACGCATATCTTCTAACCGACGTGAGTGCCAAATATCAGTAGTATGTAGCTTGTCAGATCATTGAGCCACCTCACTTAGTGCCTAACCCAGTGCAACCATGCAAACGCCATGATCAGCGTAAGCATCACTTTTCGAGTCCATGCGGTAATGACACGCACCTATTTCAGAGCTGTGGCACCAATGACCAGTGTCTTTGCAATACAACTACCGTCACTGCAATCACCAGTTGCCAACAGTGTATGTTCAACGATCTCGTCGCCAGGTTCACCACAACCACAGATCCCCGGACTGGTTCAACTACCGCACTCACAGGTAAGCTCGCAGCCGTTGGTATTCCTCCTTTCATCTGTGTTCATGCACCACGAAAGCTTACGCGACGGCGTGTTCGGACGTCAATGTCATCGTCCCAACGTCCCTTGTCACTTTAACAACCCCGCCTGGCTGGGATGGTCCCTTTGAAGTTAAGCTCAGCACTGGGGGAACAGTGTTGGCGGTGGCCGTTGCCACTCTTCTGGGTGGGGGTGCTCTTTTGCTTTTGTCGAACCTCTAGACGATCGAGTTGGTAATGACTAGTCTGGTCGTGTTTTGGGCTGTAGAGCATTTGCTCTGTCCTTGTAATCCTAGTTTTTGTCTCAGATGCCCATCTGGGTCAGTGTCAGAAATCGTCGGTCCAACCCATGCTAGGGGTTGTTAAATGTGGCTGTGTTTCCTAAACTTAGTGTTGACACAGGTTTTGCCCCTACCATTAGCCCCGTCGACGGCCTAGGGCAATACTTCTCTATCCTCCGTATAGTTCTATGCATAATGCATGTTCTTTACCCGTCACCTCGCGCGGGACACGTCCCCTAGCAAATGCTCTGCACCGGAATTCGACCTTCATTGGCATTCGAAACTACTTCAGAAGTCTATCCAGACAAGCCAGGCCTACTGTGTACGATTCGCGTCCTCGTCCACGTCGTGCTCAGAGTTTTGCTTCCTCGGCCACCGGCCATGCTGCTGCTGCTGCTGCACACTGCAAACCATCCCAATACGAACTCCCAACGGACGTTTACTTCTCTGAAAATTCACCTCTCGCCCCCTCCACTCGCTTTGACTGGCGACTGCGAGCTACATCGCGGAATTACCACCGAAACGATTCGCTAGGGAAGCGAGATGGCGCTCGAGCATACATGAAACGCGTCGTTCCTTCGTGCACTGAAGTCCAGCCAGGCGAGCCATTATACGAGGAAATACAGAATTACCGTGAGCGGTGAGTTTGTTCCTCACAGATAAACACCGGTTTGGTGGCACTGAACTGTCACAGTTTTTTACCCTTATTAAACGCCGAACAAGCGGAGGACGAGTCAGTCCTTCGCCACCGTCTGTCGAGTTGGTCGCTGTCTCGCTTACGCGAGCAAGGCTACACCATCACGGATCTCTACGCGTTTTGGATAGAGGCACCGCAATTTCGGAACCCAATTGCATGTTTCTCTCTAGGTCCGGGCATAATTTTGCCTCACCACAGATTCGAGTAAATGGCTGTCTCAGACCATCCAAGAGTCATACTCATTTTTCTCTTGCACCAGAAATGGGACTCAGGTCCTATTGTCACGGCTTGACCCCCTACAAGAGGTGCCTTTGCGCGGCACCGTGATGGCGAGCAATGCTACCCAACTTCGCATCGTATTTGACCACAAATTTGATATCGATGACGGTCTGTGGCGTCTTGATGTTGGGCGGTCCAACATCATTTTCGAACGGATGCGCGCTGCGATTTTGCGTTTCAACCACGACCCCGCAGTATTGGAGGCCAGTCAGACACCTGACAGGCAGTTCGTCATACAAGGCACCCACCTCCGTGATGTACTTCTCCGCTCGTTTTCTCCAGCGTCCACCTCTCTGCATCAGCCCTTGCAAGCCCCGGACGAAGTTGAATATGTCTCCCATGAAACATTGGAACACCAAAGTCGAGACGATCATGGACCCGGCGGTGCATTCAAGGACGATATGAGGATCCAAACCTGGGCGCGACGATATGCACGACCCAACCCGATCGAGATGGACGGTGACCCGGTATTGGATGGTTTGAATGCGACTCAGATTCGCGCTGTAGCAATGATGATTGGGGAACGTGTTTCCCTTGTTCAAGGTGTAAGTTCATCGTCCCGAAACATTAGATGAGATTTGATTTACTGTCTGTAGCCTCCGGGAACAGGGAAGACGAAAACTATCGTCGAGGCTGTCAAAGTACTCAAGGTGGGTTGAACTGACGGCCTTGTGTAGGTGAATCTCAAAAATATTGTAGGGTAACTTTGAAGTGCATCACCCGATCCTTGTCTGTGCATATACCAACGCGGCGGTGGACAATCTCGTGGAAGGCTTTGCAGGAGCTCGCTTGAAGCCTCTTCGCATCGGCTTCCGGGGTAAGATAAAAGACAGTCTCACCGAGCACACTCTCGACTACAAGCTCGATCAACATCCCCTCAAGTCGAAGGTAGATAGGCTCCTCGAAGAGAAGAGCGTCACAGAGAAAAGGCGATTGGACTTGACCAAGAGAATCGAAGGTGTGCAGAGAGCCCCAGCAACTCGCGCTGCAGGGCGTCTCGATCAGATGCGGTCGGCCTTGCTCGCGCAAGAGCGCCAGTCGATGGCTATAGCCGCGAAGTTGTACGCCATCCATCAGGAAATGCTGCGGGACATCACCGCAGAGGCTGATGTGGTACGTGCTCATTTCCATGCTTCTTTTTTTCTGCTCTGACGTTGCGTAAGATTTGTACAACTTGCATCACCTCGGCCAGCGTCGCACTTAATGTACTTGACCTTCCTGTGGTTTTCCTTGACGAAGCGTCTATGTCAACGGAGCCTGCATCTCTCATACCCTTAATGAAAGGAGTACGTGTTTCACCTTGGATCTCTTCGCCGATTTCCGATATATGAGCGCTGTAGGCACAACACGTTGCCCTCATCGGAGATCACAAGCAACTTCCGCCTGTCATCGCAAGCCGCGAAGCCCAACTGAAGGGTCTTGGGACCAGTCTTTTTGAGAGGCTGACAGAAGAAGGGGGTAGGTTTTACTCTTTTCAGTCAATGGCTTACTTACATGAGTAATTGTGGCCCAGTGGTGCCGTCAGTTATGCTGGATATCCAATACCGGATGCATCCATCCATATCGCAGTTCCCGTCGCTTGAATTTTACAACCTTTCCCTGCGAGATGGGACCGTCGATACTCACGGAAACATATCCCCAAATCTTCTCCCTCCCCTTTCGAGTCATCTACCAGTGGATGAGTTGACCGGCCATCAAAGGTCTGTTGTCTTCCTGGATCATGGGGGATCTGAGACTGCCAAGGATCGCAGTAGGGTCAATTGGAACGAGGCACATATTGTCTGCAGTATTGTTGAGGACCTCCTGCTAAAAAACGAGGTTTGTTTACCTTCAATTACCCCCGAATGCAGCGTGCTGATCGGTGTTTGGTGAAGTATCTTCGTGGAGAAGACGTTGGCATCATTGCCCCTTACGTCGCTCAAGTTTCGTTGCTGACGCGCCTCCTTAACTCCGATGAGAAGTATCGCAAACGCTTTTCTACCACCCTGGGTGACCATCGGAGGCTACAACTCCACAACATCGATATCAAGACTGTGGATGGGTTTGAGGGTCGGGAAAAGGAAGTGATCATCTTTTCCACTGTGCGCAACAATCCGTCGGGCCAGATTGGATTTCTCGCTGACAGGCGGAGACTAAACGTTGGGCTCACACGCGCCAAACGGGGGCTTTTCATTATTGGGAGCATCAGCACACTCAAAGAGAGTAAGATGGCGAAGGGTCGGGCTGACGAGGCGAGATACGTGTCCACCACCCGCGGAGGAAGGGGAGCTGAAGCCTGGAGGAGATATACAAAGTATCTGGTAGAGCAGCGGATGGTCCTTCCACTCACTGGGGACCGACTGCATAAAGCTCTGTACGGAAATGTGCCTGCGCTGTTGGGTGCATCAAGTTTCCCGCTGAGAGTATACGACACTCCTTACTTACATTCGTGAGTCTGTTGTGTCATGTACCCTACACTTTGTACACAGGTGCCGTCGCCGCCTGGCGTAATGGCCATTGGCAATTACAAAAGTCCCCGCGACTACTCACGAAAACAACCCTTCAGCGCTCAGCGCTCAATAACCCTGCTCGTGGAACGATCAAGAATGCACGTAAACGGTCCCGTCTCGGAAATGTCAAATTATTTTTCGCACTGTCGGCCAACTCTCAAAGGCCTTGCATGCTACCAAGTCACATTTTTCACCTTGAACGTTGACATCGTCCGTCACCAGCCATGTTACCTTGTAAGTAGTCGGCACCGGTGCTACCATCGGCTCATTATTGAGCCCCAAGAAGAAGCATGCCACTCAGAGGCTTCATCTCAGAAAACATGCTTTTTTTGTTCGGGTGTCAGCGGACGGCGTGTCGGAGCTATGCACAAAAGCTCGTCGGCAAGGCGCACAGCTGGCAAAAAAAATCGACATGTCTAATAAATGTCAGATATGGGAAGGATCATAGACCGATTGGGTCACAGTCCGGGCCAGGCGGGGAGATAAACTCGTCCTTGAATTGAGGACGATCGGCTCGAGAAAGTGACGACGCACTGATCTGGGAGTAAGATTCGGACTTGGTTTCGGATTGCTAGCCACTCCCCATCCTCCGATTTGCACGCGTCGTCTCTGTGGGTAGACTTCTAGACTTTGATCCGGATGTCAAAGACAGCCCTGAAAGTTTTTGGCGGGCACGGCGGATCCACTGGCAGTTACACTTACATTCGAGGGCTGTACCTGTACCCATCCTGCTGTATCGAGATCATGATGGATTGCAATTATTATGCCGCTTACGGAGTCCTCGGGATTCGTTACCGGCTGGTGGAGAAGATCCTCCTAGTCCCGTCTTCGATGGACGCTCGAAATATCTATCGCGTATTTATCAAACGGAGGTCTTCCATGTTGTCTTTATAAAACGTCCTTCTTTTCAGGATGTTCGGACACTTCCTACGCGGAATGCACTTTTGGGGAAAGCAGGAACGGTCGACTCGATGGGTTCCGTCGGTCACGACTCACGGCGGTACGAGCTGCGGCACATGTTCAGGTCTGATAGAAATGTTTGTTTTGTTTCGAGCACTGACCCTGTGTGGGGTCCCGAGATCACTGGGAACTCTCGGGGATCCGGCGGGTCTGGCTATCTGCGGACGATTTACGTACGGGCGTTGGTGGAGACATGTCAGCCATTCACCACGTGGCACAGCTCTTGCCATCCTGGGAGGTCTTGCCTGCCGACATGATGCGTGAATTTGCTTCAAGTTGACAGCTGCCTTGTATTTTCCTGTGTGAAGTGACGAGATGAATTACCGTCATGCATCCGCTCCCCCAACACTCAAAAGCACCCAGCTATGCTATCCCGGCCTCCCCCACAGCTGCAGTATTTGCCAGGAACGAGATCCCCATCTTGTCCCCATCCACCACCTTCTCTTATCCAACGCATTCTGTCCAGTTTTCCCCTTCGTCGTCTTAATTTATCAGAAATCGGTATTCCCAATTGCGGATAGGTGTTCTTCGTCCGCTGAAGAATCAGCCCTCGTTCTATCATTGGCCTGCAAATCTCCACGTCCGAGCTCGCTCTTCTGCAACTCTATTGCTTGACAACCAACAAATGTCTCCTTCCTTAGCCTCGTCGGATAGCCACGGTGGACACTCAAATACCTCCTCTGCGTCAGACGCTCAAAGACCCCACCACACTTGTGACGCTCTCCCGATGTTCACCACCCCGCACTTTGAGTCTGCCGTCGTCGCCAGTGGTCAAGACGTATTGTCCTCCCCGTGCCGCGGACCGTCGATGTGCGCAATTCCCCAGCTTCCGGCCCATTGGTCCAAGTTGGCCTCGTTTTTAGCCAGATCTGAATCGTCTGAGCATCTGCACGGTCTGGCCGCATCCCTGGCCGGCGAGCGCACGGCGTCTTCCGCGACAGGTATCAGTTCGTTTCACAGCAACCTTGCTGTTCCTGTACCAGGATATGGCCATGTCGGATCGCCCTTCGGTTTGTCACGGTCCCCTGCGATCCACAGCAACAGCCAAAAAGATCTTGGCACCCTGGATGGACATCAGTCTGTGTACGCAGCTTTCCTTCTGACGCGTTCGCGCGCCGTCAAAGTAAGCTTCCTTGTATGAGATGTTTCTATGGAACAGCCAAGCTAATTGTGAGGTATCAAGGTACGCAAGCACCCGAGTGCAACGTTCCTGTCCCTTCGCTCAATTTTCGAATTCCTTGATGAAACCGTGCGTCGCTTTCTTGCCATTTGACTGACTTCGTAGGCTGATAGATTCCAAGAATCAGCATGACCATCCAAGCGCGGGGTCCTCTTTGTCCATGTGGACATTGAATTCGGACCTATCTACCCCCGATGAAGTTTGGGTAGTTTTCAAGTCGCATCATGATGTAAGTGTGCTTTTTTTGTCTTGGTTTCGGTTCCGGCCACGTGCCACGGTGATCGCCGATGCCGTATTTGGCACGTGTAGCGAGCGTCGCCCGCATTTGCGACAAAAGGGGTAAGGCGATGCGTTTTGAAATGAGGGACCCCCGTGCTAGTCGCCGTATCGCCAACAGGAACCGAGACTCAGTTGCCTCACCGGCTGTTTCTCCTCGGCGATCGCCCTTTCAACATCTCTTTTACAATCGAAATCTGTCGTACTGACTATGGTCCTTATGGTGTGCCACTGACAGGCGTATATATTTCTCTCGCTTTCCCTCCCGTCTTTCACCGTCTTTCCTGCTCTCGAGGTCGACCTGGAACCCTTCGAGAAACTCCGTCGTGTTGACGTGTTGTCCAGGGTAGGCTTGTCATTTTCTCCCGGCGCTCCGTCGGGATGACTGAACCGTCACATTGGGTTATAGTTCCCCTCTCTCCCCGTAATCCAACCCGAGAGAAAGTCCCATCGGCTTCGCATGTCGATATCTACACCGGATCTTCACAACCGCATTTACTTTGGACATCCTAATGCTGAGACCCCAACTTCCCCAGTGGCTCAAACCAACAAGTTCGTAATTTCAAGCAACCCCCCCAATCCGAGAACAACGTTTAGAGTCGGTGACTGGATGTTAGTATATTTCTCGCAATTTGATTTTACAATCGACTATTTCATAGGGGTCACGATCGACCCTCCCAAATCTGTAACGCCCTTTTTCTAACATGTTGCTGACTACATTTTTTGTTAGATGCAATTCTGTCACCTGCGCCGCTCACAACTTTGGGTGAGTGCTTATTCAACCATTGTTTCTTTTTGTTTTTCCGCGGCAGCGATCGGATTGGTAGTCACGGCAGGTCTAGGTCACTGCAAAGTTGGGCCAGCCCTGTTTCGTACCGGTCACAGTATATCCCGATTTACAAATTGCTCCACTCTCCTATTTTTTTACGGACGAACTGTCTCTTTTGCTTCCTCCGAGCGCGTGCATCTTTTTTTCCTCGCCTGCATAAAAGTTATGGTTCTGACTGATTCGTTCCCCTGCATGATATTGCACAGGCGCAACCTGGCTTGCAGAGGTTGTGGTTGTCCACGTTCAGAAAGTCAAGTTTCATCATCGGTGAACCGTCAAACTCTGGGCATGCCATCTGCCCGTCTTCCCACCTCTCCACGTTTCGCTAATCCCGCGGGTACTACTTCGCTCTATAATGGCCCTTCGATACCAAATTCCTCCCATTATCCTATCGTTCAGCATGGCGCACGGTACCCGCTGGCAGCTCAACCTGTCGCCGGTGCGAAACCTGCGTCACCATCTCATCCCCTCCTAACTCCTTCTGGGCGTTCCTTCTCGGTGGGAGGCAAAGTGCAAAATGTATCCAGCGACCCATCCGCGCCATGCATTATGTACTGGCCCGATAATGAGCCGTTCCCCGAGCAAGGTCAGATCCGCCCAAGCAGCCTCGCTGGAATTCCGGTAAGAGAATTTGGAACACTATTGGATTGTTTCTCAGCTGATTTACATCACAGCAACCCCCCATCCTGAATACAGGAAATCGCGGACCGATCGAGCATCAACCCGGCGATTGGATCTGCCAAAAGTGCAACTATCTAAACTGGAGACGGCGTAAAGTTTGCCAGACTTGCTACCCGTGTGAGCTTCTTCCCTTCATGTGTCACCTCGCTGCTGTTCTCAATCATGGATTTCCCAGACGCCGAGGGCAATGGTGATTCTATCTCGGCTGCTGTGCAGTCCGAGCGGATTAACCTATTGACATCCCTTCTCGCTCAAAACCAGTTGCCATTAAAAACCACTCTTTCCTCTGTCGATGTTCCCCGCCGAAACACAGTCACGCAGGTCCAGCACCAACGTCTACCGGAGGCCGTTACGCCCTCGTCAAGGCTCAGCCGTCCACAGATTGACCTTCGTGCCGCCGCGCAGTATCCTGACCCCCAATTCATATACGAGACCTCGGGGCCTCATCGATATGCGTTGCCCCTGTTCCCGAGCATGCGAGACTTGGAGGATGCACTCCCTGTCAACGCTCCAGTTCCACACCTGCCTGCTTTCTTGCAAGATATTGTCCGGTCGCCCACCTTATCCCCTACATCGACATCTTCTGCAGACTTGTCCATCGAAGAATACGAGGATTTTGCTCCCTCTCCTCGTCCTGGTCGCGACCAAGTGGTGGCTCGCGATGAGTCTGCTTCCAACTTCCCTCTTGGCAATATTTGGAGGTTCAACGATGAAGAGACGACAAATATTGCTGGTATTGCTTTGCCCCATCACGAGGACCTTGTTGGGAGCAGGAAGAACAGTCAAGAAATTATACGTCGCCAATCTCCTTAATGTACGCAAAACGTTCCTTACATTCAAAACTTGGCTCATGGCTGGAGTAGCATTTATTTGTCCGCACAGCGACGTAGGGTCTGCAATCTTTCTCTCTGACGCAGGACTTGTTCGACTTTCTTTGCGGAAAATTCGCATTAGATTACTTATTGTTATTCACCGTCTTTGCTCACTCACATGATGGACTGTTTGGAGTTATTGGGGATCACAATGTCGTTCCTCTCTGTCAAGTATAGGATCTCTCAGGGCGTACTGCATTCACAGCATGTTTATCTTGTTCATTTATATTATTTTGGAACATATATATTAGTGTACCTCTCTTAGTACTTCAGAAAACAATCGAGTCGATGTCTAGGTATCATTCAATAGGATTTTTGCAAGCTTGCAGACAATACATGTCACTTAGACTTTGAAACCCAAGTACAACAGGGTACTCCTGTGCGTGCTACACGAGTCGCCTTGAGGTGTACCATTTTCGACAGTGGCAGGTATTGTGACAAGGGCCAGATAACTGCCCTGCAGGCTCTACTACAGTCCCCACCATGAATTCCGACTCGATCGTCGTTCGAGTCCACTCCGATACACCATCTGCCGCTGTCAAATTGCTATCCTACCCAACACCACGCGCCTCTGAATCACAGACCACGGAGTCCACTCTACTTCGTTCCATCAGAAGTGCTCTGGGTGGTTCTACGTCTAATTCAATCAACACTGTCTATGCACCACTGTACGACGACGGATGCGACTCATGGGTGGAGCAAGAGCTGGCATGGAATGATCGCTGCGTGGTTCTCAATCATGGGGGTGTAATCCAAAGGAAATGGGATTTCTCCGATGAAGATCAGACTATACAATGCGCGTGCATAGGGAAGTTTGCCTACAGTACTAACACCTCGGGACCTGTGCACGGCAGTGCGCATTACACCTCCAAAGCAGGCGAGCGGCAGGCAGACCCGTCGACTGAAACCGTTTTTGGTCCTTTCAAAACCGTCCAGGAGGAGCGGCAGAAGAACAAGCACGTCCTAGAGGAAGTTTCAGCGGTGTTCATATTCCTACGCAGCATAGGCAAGGTCTATCTGATCAATGGAATCGACTACACGTTTTCCCTACCCTTCCTCGTTCGCAAAGCATGGCCCCTCCATCCCCATGGTGTCATGATACAACGTCTCCTCGATCCTCTGGAGATTGACGATTCTCGTGCAACCGGCGACGCGCCTCTTCCTACCACGTTCACCATCACAAATCCATTCTCAGAACCTGCTGTTGTCGGCATAACTGCCGGTATAGTGGGTGGTTCTCCTGGTCGTCCCGCTTGCCTTTCCGACGAAGAAGATAATTACTCACGGCCCCTTGTTGTTATTCCTGCCGTCGAAGAGGTCGTCTGGGTGTCTCGGAAACCATTTGCCATCGATGACATTCTCATAACGTTCAACTCTGAACAACAAGAGTTGTCTGTCTGGCGTTACGTTTATCAACCTTGTCGCCGCACCTCGCCGTCTCGCTTTGACCTCAGTTTCAATCTGGACCGTATGGCTCTCGGAAGCGACGGAGAGGCAGAGGCACTCGCTACTGCCACGGAACATGGCAGGATGAAGGTCTCTTTTTGGGCGCAGAGGTTAATAACCCGCTCATGTCCCAGCGTGTTGTAAGTTTTATGCATACGTGGGTGACTTGCTCGGAATATCATGTTATACGTTAGACAGGGATCGACATCTCAAATTTCGGCGGCTCTCTTTGACCAACGCTTTGATGGTATTCGTGATCACACGTTGCTGGCGATCTGTATGCCCGGTGTTCCGACCGCAATTTTCCTTCTCACTGTACAGGAGGCGAACAAGATGGTGGCTTGCGACTACTTGACAACCATCGATGCCGTATCCGTGGTCCCCGTTGGTGCTACTCGCAAAGAGATATGGGATTTATTAGCCGTCAAGTCAGATGGGTCGGTAACTATTTTCACCCATGGGCTGCAAGAACTGCCTATTGTATTGGGGATCGCCCAGGCCGGGAATACGGGTAGTGCAGAGAAGAATGCACTTGTTCCGGTAGCGGGTATAACATCAATCAAGTCGGCATGTGTATCATCGGTCACGTTGCTCTGCGCCGGGGGACAAGCGTATAGTGGCAAATTTGACATGCTCCCCCGCGATCGTCTGGTCAACCAAGCGCTGCAATCTCTATCCCTTGTCATCCCTACGAAAGACGCCTTTACTATTCACCTAGAGTTTCTCCGAACATGGTCTCTCCGAAATTTCAGCACCTCCTCCAATCTGGAATTCCACGCATTGACTTATGCGCTTACCAAGATGCTGGATCTTGGCTTGTCTTATCCAGCCAACCGTTACGCGTCGCATTCGACAGATTGGGAACAGTTCTTTTCTCTACGTGTCAACGTCCGGAATTTCCAGGATGATCCCGCATTACAGCACCTCTCTCTTCCCGCTCATCTGAACAGTCGGCAATTCACTCTGGTAGCGGTAAAACCCAACCCCTTACTGGCGCCCGTGCTATACGCGCTACATATGCTTGCCGAGGATCTCCGACTTGTAGTTCATCGACATGATTCCCTCGTGTTGCTCGTGCCTTTGGTTTGCCAAATCGCCCACATAATAAGGCCAGAGTGGGCAGATTACTGGAAGCGACTTTGTCCCAACATCATGCCTATTTGGCCTTCACCCTCCACCACGCGTACGTAGCATGTCTGTCCGTAGTCAAACAAGGCTGACCTTGTCGCAGGAGTTGAGATGCTCGACGATCGAATACCGGTTTGGCCTCCAGATATGGCCGCAATACTGTATGGCAGGATTAGCAACCCTGATTGGAGATTTCCGGTATACGAGACCCCACGTCTGGCTGCCATGTTCGATATCGAACCTTCATACGCTTTTGGCAAAGTCGAACCCTTGAGTTCTCTTCAACGTCTCACTACTGCGTACCTCTGTCTTTCTGACGGCTCAATCACATCTGCGCAGAAACGAGCTGAGATGACAGTCGAGACTCTTGTGCGTATGTGGGGTACAGCAAAGAAAGGACAATTATTTTTGGACAGCCTGCCTCTGGGCATTGCTGCACCTCTGCGTGAAGCCATTCGAACTTGCCAACTTTCGCCTCCTTCCCACTGGCAGCCGGAGCATTACGAGCTAATTGGTCGACGCGACCTAGCCTTCAGTGTCGCAATGGTTCAACCGGTAATCTCGCAACAGGGAATTTATCAGTCTGCTGAGACATACATTGTATGGTTTCCATATGTGGTCCCCGTCATGGACTAATTCGCTTGCAGACTTCTCATCATCGGACCACCATAAGTACTTTGGTCGAACGAGCGAAAGGCGCAAGCGCGGGCGAAGTCGACGCACTCTCTGGCGTGGAACTGGGCCTGAAATCTTTTGCGAGTATACGCTTCGGCCAGGATCGTCGATTAGAAGAAGTAGCACGTATGCTATGCTCGTCGACGATTCCGTCCGTCCGGCTCATCGAGAGACCAGACTTGAAGTAAGTCGTCGCAACTCCCTGCCGAACGGAATGATCAAACATCCTTGCAGCGAACACGACCAAGCGAAAGAGCAACAACACCAAGTTGTGCGGATCGCAGAAAGGACACTGGCCTTGCCCTACGGCAGAGCAATGTTCACCTTTGGCTCAGTACTGACGGTCACTCGCGAAGCATACGTCATTCCCAAACTGGAGTATCAGATCAGGATTCAGCCTTCCAGTGTTATCACTGGACCTGAACCTGGTAAGATACCTCTCGAATGCACAAACTGGGGCGAATTCCACAATGGAGTGGCCGCGGGGTTGCGGATTGCCCCCTGGGCGCGAGGCGTGGAAAGTTCCTGGATTGCTTTCAACAAACCTTCGGAATTGACTCCAGAGCACGCAGGGTTCTTGTACGGACTCGGGTTGACAGGCCATCTCAAGGAAATGCTGACTTGGCATACATTCGGATATCTCACACCGAAACACGATCTGACATCCATCGGCGTCCTCCTTGGTCTGTCTGCGGCAAACGTCGGGTCAGGAAACATGCACGTCACAAAATTACTAGCTGTTCATACCCCAGCATTGCTCCCGACTCCGACAGTGGATCTCAATGTCTCCCTCATGACCCAAGCTGCTGGACTCGCTGGGGTAGGACTTCTCTACTTAGGCACGAAGGATCGCCGCATGGCCGAAGTTTGTCTCAACCAAATCAGTCGCAGGGATCTTGTGCAGCCTGATCTCAGTAATGAGCACAGAGAAGCATACACTTACTCAGCCGCTCTTGCCTTTGGGATGATCATGCTTGGAAAAGGGTCCCCTATCCCGGCCGATGTCGCTTGTCTCCACCGGCTGCGCGTCCTTGTCCACGGCGAAACGAAAACTATCATCGCAGGGCGAAGCCGTCCCACATTCGATGTCAACATTACGTCCCCAGCTGCGACCATCGCATTGGGCCTAATGTACTTGAAGACAGAGCAAAAAGATGTCGCTGATATTCTTGAACTTCCAAGCACGGTCATTGAATTGAATCATATTCAACCGAGTTTCTTGGTGTTGCGCACGATTGCGCGGTCGCTCATCATGTGGAACTCAATTGGATCGACCGCCGACTGGTTGATGTCTCAAATTCCCGAGCCCATCATGACGGCCATGCAGGATCACATCGCTAACAAGCAGCGAGCTGACGACGCTATCGAGTTGGCTTACTTCAACATCATCGCTGGTTACTGCTTTGCCGTTGGATTGAAATACGCTGGTACTGCCCGCCATGAAGCGTACATTATGTTGTCGAACTATTTTGACACATTCAGTCGATTTGTTGCGACAAGCGGTGAGTCTCTTGGTTCAAGTCATCACAACAACGTGTGATGGATCTCTAGGTCCTGCTTTTGATCATAAAATCAAGCGCTCTGCTGTGCGAGAGGGTCTCAACCTCATTTCGATTGCACTGTGCATGGTTATGGCAGGCACTGGGGAGATCTCATGCTTAAGGCGACTCAGGTATGCGTTCGGGATGTATCACCAGGCTTTCAGATATGGTGTGCATGTGGCGACGCATCTATCGCTCGGCTTACTGTTCCTTGGGGCCGGTCGGTTCACTCTGGGCACCTCGAATGCGGCTATTGCATGTATGGTCACTGCTTTCTTTCCCCGCTTCCACCACGTCTCGTCGGATAACAAGAGTTACCTGCAGGCGTTGCGACACCTGTGGGTCCTTGCAGTAGAGCCCCGCTGCCTCATCGCGCGAGACGTCACGACGCGTGAAGCAGTCTATCTCCCCGTCAAGATCACGACAAAAGAAGGGAACGAGAAGGGTGTCACACAACTCATCTCTCCCACTCTGATACCGGACTTTGGGAAACTCGTGTCCATCAGGATTGATACTCCTCGGTACTGGCCCTTCTTTGTGGACTTTGAGAACGTTCCCGAACACAAATTGAGTTTTTTGAGGAATCAAACTCTATACGTCAAACGTCGAACAGCGTTTCTCAGCTACACCGAGGATCCCAGAGGGAGTAGGAGTTTATTCGTTCGCTCTGGCTCTTCCGCTGGTGATGCCGCTACCCTTGATTTCCCGCAGTTGATGGACGCAAAAGCCCACCCTGCCAGTGACCTCACCCATTTCATCTCTTCATTTTCAAACGACACGCTCTTCCTCGCATTTGCAGACTATTTCTCCCGCGACGACGGCGAGACACCAGAGGAGAGGACATTCCATGCATATTGCCACGCGGCACTACTAGACAGCATTCTGCAAGACAAGATGGAAACACTCCAGTCGCATCTTACACTGTACCAATATCGCACGCAACCGCAGCCCACATCCCATTTCCACCTTCGCCTACAAGACCTCCGATTCGCGGTCGACTTTTATAGTAAAGTCTTTGACCGTCGGTTCAGTGGTCGAGCTGAAAATAATCCCCGACCATCCCTCATTCGCGAGAATACCGTATCTGGGGCTCTACAGGCCCTCGACGAACGCCTTGGAAAAGTCCAGAATCACCCCAAGTTCATCAAGGCCCTCAGCCGCTACGCCCGCGGCGAACCCGTCATCGACGCGACAGAATTAGGGTTCGAGTCTACTTCTGAGCCCTCGGCGCCAGGACAAGTTTCCCGCTGGCTCGCCTGGTACCTCATGAGGAACGGTGTCCCATCCGCTTCTCTTCTTGTGATACTGCGCCAGCTCGCGCGCGAGGCACACATGCATAGCACGAGCCGACCGCCACCTGAAGGAAGCGCGGACTTGCAGTCGCTCGACGTGGGGATCAAAGAAGTGCTGCGAGGTACGGGAACGAAAATGATCAATGCGTTTGGGTCGGGTTGGTCGGGAGCATCGCTGGATCGAATCGTTGAAGCGTGGCAAGGGGTCTCTTAAGCGGACGAACGAGCGTCAGAGAAATGAAATGAAATGTCTGTATCTATATCATCCCAAAGAGATGCACGGATTTGTGAGGCCCAGGGATTCAGTTTCATATTACGACGAGCTTGGGTTGACGGTCGCGTGTCCGCGTCCATGTGCTGGATGTTAACGTTCATAACTCGGCTGCGTACTGCGACCGGCAGCACGGACTAGAATGTACTTAGTTCATCACAGATATCAAGCTCAAGGTCATCCGAGCTCTAGATGTTATTTCCAGTGACACTGCCCTCGAAACGGCGGAGGGACCGATGCAAGTCTATACACTATACAACCGAGCCCCAGGCCATGGTTCCAAAACAATCGTGAGAAGTAGACCAACTTAGTTTCGCGGAGACGCACCTTTGCCACTGACAGCCTGCCATAAGCTTACATCAATCAATGTACATAGAACAATTGGTCCGGCCACTGCCGTGGTTGTTATGTAACTTTGTAGCGTTCTATAATATCACCAAATCTAGTTTGTTCTACATCTGGTGTGTTACAGTGTAAACATGAGTGATTCGAACGACATAAGGAGTCACATAAAGAAACATGTAATCTGCATAAAATAAGTACCCCGATACTTCTAATACGATGTTAGCTCTACACATTGTTCCCGAATCTCGAAGATTAAGTTAAAGCACGGCTAAACATACAACATGAAATGCGGCAGCGATGACAGATGTGCTACACCAAAATTTATCAGGGAGATGGCGGGGACGAACGTTGGAAGCCAGCGGGTTTCTGGAAACACTGCTCGATGAGGTAGGTGCGACGCTGGCCAACAGCTTCGTTAAGCTTGTCGAGCATACCGACGGTTGTATCCCAGTCAACGCAAGCATCTGTGATACTGACACCGTGCTTGAGGCCACTAGGGCCCTCGTTAGGTACATCTTGACGGCCAGCATTGATGTTCGACTCGATCATGACACCGGTGATGGTCCTATCACCTGCAGCGAGCTGCGAGCAAATGTCATCTACGACCTTGGGCTGGTTGTTGTGGTTCTTTTGCGAGTTACCGTCTGGTAATATCATGAGTCCTCGTACCATCACAAATGTAGGAAAGACATACGACTACAGTCGATCATGATGCTCGGGTGGTTTTGGGGACGGGCCTTCTCGAGGGCTTTAGCGGCTGCCTTGACATGCTCGGATGCGTAGTTGGTGCCTTTGGTGCCTCCACGGAGGATGACATGGACATCTTGGTTCCCCCGTGTTTTGACGATGGCAGCGAGACCGTGCTCGGTCACACCCATGAACGCATGGGGATTTGAAGACGAACGCATGGCATCAACAGCGACTGAGACACTGATACAAGAAGCACGTGATGAGAATATGGAAGCTCGAGTATTATCAGCAATGGGAATCTCACCTTCCATCAGTGCCATTCTTGAAGCCGATTGGGAAGGAAACACCGGAAGCGAGTTCTCGGTGAAGTTGAGATTCGGTTGTTCGAGCGCCGATGGCACCCCAGGAGATAACTGTAAAGGCGGGAATGAGACGATGTCCAATGGATGATCAAGACAGAGGTCCACGTACGATCAGCGATGTACTGAGGGGAGATGGTATCGAGGAGCTCTGACCCGACCGGTACACCGAGGTGGGTCAGGTCGCAAAGAAGCTGTCTCGCGGTTCGAAGTCCCTTGTTAATCTGGAAGGATCCGTCGATGTCCTAGAGGGATATGACATGTTGAGCAACGAGGTCTAAGCCACAAGGCAGCAGAACATACTGGGTCGTTGATCAAGCCTTTCCAGCCGACAGTCGTTCTTGGTTTCTGCAGAGGGGATCAGCTGAAAGATTGTTGGGATGGTAGGTCACATACTTCGCTGTCGAGGGGGAACCACGTTGAGTCAGGCACAGATTGATGAGATGAAGTGACTTACAAGTAAGCGCGCATGACGATCACCAAGTTTTCCCAAGTGGGAATTTTGGCTCTGAGGAGTTTGGCATACTCGATGGCCTGCTCGGGGGAATGTATAGAACAAGGGCCGACGATGACGAGCACCCGGTCGTCCTGGCCGGCGAGGGCGCGGGCGGAGTTGTAGCGGGCGGTGGCGATGGTGAGTTGTGATGCATCGGAGGGAGTGATCTCGTGCCTAAGCAAAGCGGGCTGGACGAGGGGATCGTACTGATCAAAGATACGTGAGTGGTGATCGAGGAGACGGTGATTGGGAGATGGCATACCCCAAGGACACGTCTGTCTTGCATGTACTTTTCGAGCTGCCTGTCGTCTGCGGGGAAGGGGGTGACGGTGTGTGCGGGCATGGCGAGTGAGTGGTAAGAGGGAGAAGGAGAAGTTGGACGGGAACCGAGCAACGACTGGCCTTTTTATGCGAGACTCGCAGACAGCTTGAGTCACCTTTGGCGAAGAATATCTGTCCTTCCGTTTTTGGAGATATCACTGGTATAGATCGGTCTTTCCTAATCAGCGGCACATCTTTATGCACACGATTGATGGAGACCGCCACGCCCAGCGCCAAGGTTGCCGTTGCACTCAATCCTGTGCCCGGCTTCTGTGTAAAATCAAGGGCCACCAGCGACGCTCTCGTTCGTCTAACAGCATTGGACCAGCCTCGTGATGTTCGTGTCGAAAAGGGTCTAAAGATTTTCGTAAACATTGCATGGGATCCAAACGTACCACCCCCGCCTCCTGCAAGCGACGATGCAATACATCGTGCAATGCAGGGTCTTGATATCGACGAATCCAACCCAGAGGCTTGGTTTGTCCCCATCGTTCTATCAGACGTGCGCCAGGATTCTGACAAAGGTCAGTGTTACTTACATGCGCTCCGTGCTAATCGTCCTTTGTGATACCTCTATCTCCGATCTGCACCCATCACTCACTCTTTCTGTACTAGCGGGCCAGTCGGCCATCGTTTTCGATTGCGTGCTTAACCCGTCCGTCAAATCTCGCTCCCTCAAAGATCCCGACTTCAAGAATTTCATCACCGGTATTCAACTCGCCGTTCTGATCTCATATCCGACCTCACCGCTTACTCTAGAACTTGCTTTTCAACGTATCGAGGCGCAAACAACCTTGGTCCTCTCTCGGCAGATCGGCACACCCAACATAGCCTCCAAAGGTAAACCGCAACCCCGTCGGGCACTCGTAAGCGCAGTGCTGTATCCGCCTGGTCACCCGAATCACCAAGCACCTCCGCAACTCATTCAAGAGATCACCGACCGCTCCACTAGTGTGCCTGACAAGGCACAACCCAAGGGCATCCTCAAGGTGTCCTCTACTACGCCGATCTCTGAAACTCGGATTCCCACATGGTCTTGGACGCAACAAGATTCGAGTATCCGCATTGTCTTCGACGTTCCTGGCGTTGTAAGCAAACCATCACCGCCTCCGGAGAGTTGTATCCAAGTAACAAACGCCATTCTGCAATGCTACACAGACACACGCAGTCATCGCTAAATCCACGCTCGACGTGGAACCGAGGCGTGTCCTCCTACACATCCCCGCCTTGTACGACCTTGACCTTGACCTCGACGCCCCCGACTCCGAGCTCTCGTCCGTATTTGGTAAGAATAACACCGCTAATGAAGCTCTCAAGTTGAAACGCATGCGCAACCTCGATGTGGACGGTGCTAGCGCCGAGTGGCGCGTCGCAGATAGAGCGATCGTACTGTTGGCCTGATCAGTAGTAGGTTGCTCCACAGCTTCCCAAAAAGCTAAGCTTCATGCTACCATAATTCCAAGGCAGTGGTTCGGGCGCTGAGCGCTTCCGAGCCGCTAATCCGAATGGCGACAGTAGGGAGTAGAGAGGAGCGAGGCATGTCGTAATCTCCACGTGCATAGATACTCCGGGATCGAATCTTCGTGCACCACGCGGTAGACTGTACATAATTTGTTTCATCATTGCCTGGGTTTATCAGAACAGCGCACTCATTTCGCTTCTGGAAAACGAACAAAAGCCAAAAGGTGATTCGTTGAATCATGCCGAACGATACGCACTACAGCCATGGTTTGGTTATGTCAGTGTGGCGGGCTCCTAGGGCGGGCTTGGCGAAAATCACCAATCGGCATGATCTTCGATGACCTCTCGGAATTTGGTTTCTGTTGCCAATTGCAATTGGCTGTGTCCACAGCGCCAGTGGCGAAGCTCTTCCGCCGGTTTATTCCAGCCATGTTCTCAACCCCGACGAGAGCCATTGCATGTATTATAATTGATTAGTGGCATGTATTGTTCGTGCACTGGCATGTGGTATGACGAACGTTTGGTGGGCCCTCACAGTATCATGCTTTGCCTCGAGTCTGACAAGCGCTACTTCCGGCAACGTGGAAACAAGAATATGAATATAGGTAATCGCATTTCTCTTCCTGACAAACACCGAATCAAGCCCAAGGCGCAATCGTCTATGATGGACGGATGACGTGCTCGACCGAGGTCCGACACACATGCGACAAAAGTTCAACTGCAATTGGTTCCAACAATGCCCCAGGGAGCCTTTGGTTCGAACGTTGGACGCACGTTCGCGTGGACTCATCTTCGCTGGGGGGTTCCCACCTTGCTCACCATCACCCCAATCAGCTTCGCGAAGCACCGCCAAGACCATCCATGAGCCGCAATGACCAATGCCCCGGTCGTGATTCTCTGGGGGTGGGGTGCGACCCCGCTCGTGTTTGACCCCAGAACGGCGACGATAGTGCTTGTGTTCCCCACGCGGAAAAAGGAGTCAAGCATTTGGAGAATCCCTCGCGGGAGCCTTCGCCAATTAGTGCGAAGAGACTCGAAGCCAGTGACATGTGATCGGGGATCACACATGTTGCGCGTGTCCACCCCCCAAGAGTGCTCCTTCTGTGGGGCAGTCGTTCCTTCGTTCGCCTTGGCCCATGCGCCGTGATGCATCGTCCGCTCCAACTTTGCCATTGGCTCAAGTACTTGCACCGATATCGTATGATGTGATGGTAGTTTTCCTCCAATAATCGCAACCCGGTCCGAGAACACCCCGAGACTCTGGTCGCGATCACGACGGCGGACATCGGACTGGCCATCATGCGCTGTCGACCAGGCTCTTCGCCCCAAACGACAATCGCTAGCGCTCGGCCCGGCCATCAATGCATCGTGGTATCCCCCCTCTCAGTACGACTTCGTTTCCCCACGTTACGCGACCCGAGCATGATGCTGGCCGTTCGGCTTCGATTATTTATCCGGTGATCGTCGAAGTCCTCGACCGGCATATGTACCGTGCGGTGTACATGTTGATCACCGATCATACGAGAGAGATCGCACCCCAAAGTTTATTTGCATCACCTTAAGGCCGAACAACGCCAGTGACCGTGGAGTTCGGCTCTCTTATGTGACCCGTCAATGTCGCACAGGTGGAAAACCATTATCGCGAGAAAAGTACGTGCGGCGATGGATGTATTGAGCCGGTGTACACGGTGAACGAGAGTGCGGGGTGTACTGCGGGTCCGTGATCAACGCAAGCAAAGTACATACCGAGCGTCGGTATCCGAGGATATGATCCATGGGGTCAGACCTTCATGAAAGCGTCCGTCATTCCTGCAAAGTCTGCAACGACGAACGGAGAACACAAAAGATATAGGTCAACCCTTGTTTCCCACAAGAAAACGGCATACCTTGACATGTCTGCTTGATCTGTTTGATAGCCTCGAGTTGACTCTCTTCGAGGTTCATGGTGAGCTCCACTGTCTCCTGATGTTTTCTGACGGACAGTGCCTGGAAAGCGTTAAATACAAAGAGAAACGCCAGGAGCTGTATTATATGCGTCGCGAATCGATAAAAAGATACAGACCACGAGCGTTTTCTGCGTCTCGGCTATCTTGACGATAACCTCCCGTTTCTTATCCTCGATAGCGGCGTATTTCAAAAGGAACTCTTGGTACGTCTCCTCCCTAACAGTCAACGCGCGCAAATTGTAACGGCCACGTCGACGCATATATGCGCTTGCCTTACATTTCCTTCATGATCCCTTGCACTTCGCGTTGTTTTCGATCGACCTGTTCGAGAAGCAGTGAACAAGATGTCACGACGCGAGGATCACGAGCGTGCGGACGTGTTCGTCGAGTTCGGCTTGTGCCGCTTTCAGAAACTTTCTCTCCTTGTCCTTTTTCTGTTTCTGCCATGTCACTGTATGCGGGGATCCCGCAAGTATGCATATAGGAAGCGAATGGGCGGTATGGATCTATCGCACGCACCCTTGAACTCTGCAACAGCCTTTGCGTACACCCTGGAAATCAATGGAGGGATGTCAGTCGCGTGCAGCGACTTGGATGCGGTGCGTACTCTAGCTCCCGGTCGTCGCTGTCTGGTGCCTTGCTGTATTGTGACAGGACGTCGTCGTCGTCATCTACGAGGTTCACCGAGCGAGAAGCTTTATGCGGCATTTCCGCGGCTCAGTGAGAAATGATAGACGAAGAGTTGCGTCGGCGTAAACGCGATCACGTGGGACAGTGTTAGGTCGCAGTAATATTGACGAGCCTCGGTGCAACAAGACAAAATCTAGACACCACAAGCAAACTATGCGGAGGCGTCAATGCGTCGAGCGCCCGAAACATCTCCAAGAGCCTTGCACTGCCCTCAGCACCAACCAGCTCCACTTTTTGCCAGGGCAACCACACCATCACATCGTTCCCTTCCTCGAACCGATCGACGCTGCTCACAACGGATCTCCCGCCGTTCGTTGGCCCAAAGTTGAACAGTACGACGTAGGTGCCCAACGTCAGATCCCCACTCGTGAGCTGATGCCGTCGCGTGAGACGGCAGAGCGCGAGTCCCGAACGTGGACCGGCCGTGAACCGCGCTCGTTCAGCCACTTTGGCCACGTCGAGGACGCGCATAATGCGAAGCTGCATGTCTGACCCAAACTTGGACCCAGATTCGATCTTTCGTTCCATCTGACGTCGCCACAGCACAAAGTCTGTTTTGGCGCACGAGATGCGATGTTGAAAGTGTTCCGCCAAGCCACCCCTGTAGCGATGGATGAATCGACCGGCCAGGGACGCACCGACGAGAATGAAAGAACAACGTACCGAACAAACTTGGGGTCTTTGCTGCGAGAACGCTTGTCTGGGCTCACCATCACACCTCGTTGGAGCTCGCGATCGGTCGAAGACGTGAAAGTATGCCCGTGTTGTTGAAGGAACAACGACAGCAACTCTGCGCCCGCACCTTCTTTGGTTGGATCGGTGGCCTGGGCAACGTTCGTCGTGAGGATCGTCTTCATAGGTTTATTTGGCGATGTGGGGCGGTGCGAGGGGTGGGGTGGTGGTGCGAGGGGTTTGAGCGGCACGGACGGTTTGGTCGATGGTGGCACCGGAGGAGGTTTCAGAATAGATCTGGGTTTCTCGGAGGGCACGGGTGGTAGCTTTAGCATCGGTTGAAGCGAACTCAGACTAGCACCCGCCGTCTTGTTTGACGGATCGACTTTGGATGTCTGTAGTGCTGCGGCAGGAGGCAGAAACACGGGTGGCTTCAGCACCTTGAGAGGAGGTGGCGCCTTGTCTGCCTTTGTTGCATGGGGAGGGTGTGCAGACGATGGGGGCTTCAACTGCCGCTTGAGCACGGACGGTTTGCTAGGCCCAGCCTCTGGCTCTCTGGGAACATCAAAGTCCACGAATGGGTTCCGTGGTCGGTCATGGGTCGCAAGAGAGACAGGCTTCTTCTTGGGTGGGCTTTTGGGCAGCGCAGGGGGCTTGACGGGGCTGTCGTTGAAAGCGGAGACAAACTTGGTGATGCTCTCTGGCGGCTTGTAGCGCGATGTTGGCTTGGGTTTTTGAAAGCCGTCGGGCCCTTGGAGTCGTGGTTTCTTGGCAGGACGTTCCATACCGAATGCCTTCGTGTGATCAGAACGACTATCTATTAGGTCTGGCTTATAGGGACATGGTGTGATGGATAAATCCGAATGGCAGTGAAGGAATTCAATAGGCAATTTGAACTCCAGGCGAGATGTCTGTTTCTTCGACTTGGACTTTTTGTCACCAAGTTGTTATGCAGGGTCATACTTACTATGTATTCCACTTCCGTCTGTCTCCGTCCACAAGCAACTTGAAGGTTCGCCGTCCCCTAGTTTGTCAAATACAGCTAACCCCAATGTAGCTTACATCTTGAGATTTCAGTTACATACTTCCAACAGTGGGACTACCCTGGTAGCAAGGTCAGGCCTGGGCGGTAAAGCCTCAGTCTACCACACGCCTCGAGAAAAGCGATAGCGAGCTTCGTAATCCACAGGGGTCAGATCAAGAGGAAGACATGCTTCCTATCGTCGAGTGGCAACATCAGCTTGTTTGTGAGTCGAAACCTCTCCAAGTTCTGAGAATCACCGCTCATTGGCTCACGGATGTACTCCCCAGGTTGTCGTCACGGGGCAGCGGGAATGATATCGCTGGACTAATGGTGTCCTCGATTCTGATCGCCGCTGGAAGCCGTGGTAGGTCACCGTAGGTGTGGTTGTCAAAACTGCGCACACGGGTGACAGAATGGCACACTTGTAGACTTTTGGAACAACCAACGACGAGAACGATGGTGTGACAGCGCTATCGGCTGTAAATGCTCATCACCGTTACAAGTGTAAGTGGTATGTATTAATCACCAGAACCACAATTTACGTGCTCGTTTAGCGGCGGCGGTTTAGTCGCATTTTTGTGCAAAGACAGTCGGTTGACAGTAGACGACGCTTGTCAACTCTTGTCCCGCTGAAAGGAGAGCTCTGATTGGCTGTGTTTTCAAAATGAGCAAAACCCTGAATTAGCCCCAAAGAAGCACCTAAAACCGCCCATAAGTAAAACCGCATTTCTGCTTTTTGCGTTTGCGGATATGATGACCGTAAGCGAAGCGAGCAGAAAGCGAGCTCATTGAGCGCTTGATAGCGGCTGGCGGAGTCGTAGGGTTAGTTTCCATTTCGACCTTGTTCGGCTCTACTTAGAATCAAATATTGAAAATCTGGCCTAGAGTTTTGCAGCTACGTAGCTCTAATCCCCTCGCACTCACGGCGACGGGTGGAGACCCGATACTAGTTGCGACGTACGGGCACAGCTTGTATACTTGCATGCAATGGAATCCCCAGTGGATTCGCTTCACCACCACAAGAAGACGCTGCACTCGAAACCCTCCTTTGGAAAGTATCCGCATCCCATCGATTCACCCACCTACGATGCGCAAGTCTCTTTTCTTCTCTCCCAAGTCCCGTCTTCCTCATCCTTCCTTAGTTCAGAAGAGGACAACGACCCCTTGATTGACGACGGTGGCTCACCCATCGCTCTCCCAGTCTCCCTCCGCGCAAACCGTTCCCCGAATGCCCCGCACACGTCCAAGCTGCCTTCCCGGGTCAGGCATCAGCTCACATCGGGCATGCCCTCCGACGACGGTACAGATTCTCAAACCTATGACGGCGGCGTCGAATCCAGCATAACCGCAGGCGCGGGTCGTGCCTCCTCGAATTCAATGTTGACATCTCAGATCGAGGATAACGCTCCCTCTCCCTCCTGCAATCCCGCTGCGCTCACCCCCGAAGACATCCAGGCTTTCGTCCAGAAAGCGATCAACGGAGAGCCCGGCCGGCCGTACCGCATTAATCCACCTCCCACTGACAGGCCAGTGCGCATTTACACCGGCGGTGAGACAGCTTGCGATTCTGCTCTATATTTCGTGCTGAGTTATGCCTCAGGGGTATACGATCTCTTTCACTTTGGGTGCGAATCAATCTGACTTGGTCTGCGTTTGTCCCTGATTCTCGATACACTAGCCATGCTTTGCAACTTCGACAAGCAAAGCTTTCATTCCCAAACGTATATCTCCTCGCTGGCGTGGGTAGCGATGAAGATGTCTCTGCATACAAGGCTGGCTGCGTCATGACCAACCTGGAACGGTCAGTTATTCTCGCGCATGGTCTCTTGTACCGCTAATGTCGTTTAGGTGTGAAGCCGTCCGGCATTGTCGCTGGGTAGACGAAGTCATTCCGAACTGCCCTTGGGTCATAGATGGCGCGTTTCTTGAGAAACTGAAGATCGACTACGTTTCACACGACGAGGAGCCATATGCCACCGAGGGTCACGACGATATCTTTGCATTCGTCAAGGAAAGGGGTGAGACATTGTTTCCAGGGTGCCAGCGACGAGTGAGCTGATGGACATCATAATTAGGCCAGTTCATCCCGACCCGTCGTACACCAGGCGTCTCTACTTCTGATTTGTTGGCGCGCATCATTTCCGGTTATCGCCAACGGGACTTTGATAAGAAGCTGGAAAGGATGGGTCGTGGAGAACTCAAGGCCGAGGGCTCGAATTTCGAGGACAGGAGCAAGAAACTACTGGCGTAGTAACGGTGAAATGGCGAAGTACCTTTGAAGAAGCTATGTAGATACAATGTTGTAGCGAGGCTATTTTGTCGAGAGTGATTCGAAGTGGTGGAATGCCGTTGGAGAACTCACGCTTCTCTTGGCGTGTTCAGCTGTAGAAATTCCTGGTGGTCAGCTGAGGCGTCCACGCGAGCCCCATGATGTCATCTCACAGTTTGTGGGTCATAAATACTCGACGACACAGTTCCAGAGCTTGGACCTTTCCAACCACCGCCATGGTCGCCTTGACTGACGCTGATAAACGCGAGATTGGACAGGTAAAAGTTTCATTTGGCATCGAGACTACGTAGGCCGACATGACATTGGAAGCACTTTGTCTTTGGCTTTCATGGCCATGAAATCAGTGAAGATGCAAAGATCCTCATTCGCGATTATTATGTCGGGTAGGTCTCCCCGAGAAAAACCCCGATCGCCTGCCCACTGAACAGGTCTTCGGCGATACAGCAACATTATCCTCATGAAGAGAAACGTTCAAAGTGACTCGCACTGCTCTCGTTACTAAGCGCTAATCGCTTGACCTAGCATATATGCACATGTTACAGGTATAAAGCAGGTCTATGGGCTTGTCAAGAGTTTGCAGCAGTTCGCCAAAGACTGCGGTCACACCCGACCCCTCATGATCGGGATCGATCAAGAGAATGGTCAGTACATCCTCCCACGTATCCCCTACTCACGCGTCACGCTCTCATAGGACTCGTATCCGCGTTTAGTTCGACCCACCGTTACACCGCCGGAACCCAATTGTGAGTTCTGGTCCGGCCGGCCGGCCAAGTCTGAAATGAGAATCCCTAGTCCAGGCGCGATGGCACTTGCCGCGACCGGCGATCCGGGGATTGCAAAATCGTGTTCGCTTGCCACGGCGAGGGAGATGAAGCTTGCTGGTATCAACTGGGCGTACAGTCCTGTTGCGGACGTGAACTCGGACCATCGCAATCCAGTGATCGGTGAGCCGGTACAGTTCATGTAGTCGTTCTCGGCCAACCATGACACATGCAGGGGTGCGTTCGTTCGGCGATGGTAAGCAGTGCTGTGCCGAGTAGAAAAGACTTCTGGGCTTATCATACGAGCACTCAGATCCGCACGAGGTTGCCAAATACGCTATAGAAGTGAGCAACGGTCTCGCGGAGGGCGGTGTCGCGCCTACTGCAAAGCATTTTCCGGGCCATGGGGATACGCATGTGGATTCCCATCTTGCACTGCCGGTGATCAAGAAAACCGAGCGGGAGCTCCACGCGACGGAGCTGGTTCCGTTCCGTGCGTTGATCGAGGCAGGGATTGCCACCGTTATGACAGGACACATGGCGCTCCCGTTGGTGGTGGGGGAGGATGACAAAGCGACGCCGTGTTCGTGCTCTCGAACGGTGACGACAGAGTTGCTTCGACATGAACTGGGATTCAAGGGAGTGGTCGTGACGGATTGCCTCGAGATGGAGGCGGTTGCTGCGAAATATACGTCGCAGAAGGGGGCTGTGTTGAGCTTGCAAGCGGGTGCGGACGTGGTGATGATCTGCCACACGATGGGATTGCAGACAGGGGCTATAGCGGAAACGTACAAGGCTGTCGAAAAAGGGGAGCTGTCGCGTGCAGCGTTGACGGAGAGCGGGAGACGGATCGATGAACTGAAGGTACGTTTTGCGGGCACGTGGGAGAGCGTGCTAGCAGAGTTGGATGACAGAAGGCTGGCGGAGATTGTGGAAGCGAACGCGAAGCTGAGTAAGAGGGCGTACGGTGTGTCTACGACGATCATAAAGGGACCGCTGCCGGAAGTGGGGCCAGGGTCGGTGTTGGTATTGACGCCGGAGGTGGAGAGTGTGAACAAGGCTGTGGACGATGCAGAGGAGGAGAACGGGGCAGGGCCACACTACATTGCCTTTGCAGCAAGCGTGCGGACGCGTCGGGAGGGAGCGCAGCATGTGGTGTATTCGCGACTGCCGGGCCCGGGAGATGACGTGGTCGCCGCGTTGCGCCAAGTCGTACGCCCGGCGCTAGTGATCTTTGTTACGCGGAATGCGGATCGCAGTGGGTGGCAGTTGGGGTACTTGCGCCAGCTGCGGAGGCACATTCCGGGGGGGACGGAGGTGGTGGTGCTTG
>JBBPNP010000207.1:0-44543 GCA_038090955.1 Xerocomellus intermedius
CCACATGTACAGTAGTATATAAGTAGTCCAGTAGTCGTTTGTATCCTCATTCTTGGAATAGTATTTCTTTCACTGAGTAACATCTCATTTTGAGACGCCTCTACGAGAGTCCTTACAGGACTGCCAAGACGAGCAGCAAGCTCCACAAGAGAGTGGGTTCATGCCGATTGAACTGATGGTGCGCAGCCTGGGAGTGCGACGAACTCAATCGCGGTTTCTGAGACTGCAGAGAGAAAGCCCACCAAGGCACAGAGAATGTCAAATGTTAATACACCCGCCAATGAGGTCATGTGACTCATGTCGATGACGTGCCCACTGCACACAGCAGAAGAGTCGAATAGTAGCTGAATACAGGCAGATAGTCGAAGTTTTATATACGATGGGGGGACAGTCAGGTACGCGCGGATGGTATTAGTAGGGCAGTACTAGGCAGTACTCTCTGAGACAGCAGGGCACAGTCTGTTGGACGTTCCAGCCTGAGGCGACGCTTAATAAACTAGCGAGTTCAATACCCGACGTTACATATTACACCGTTTACATGCTGTGCGGGGGCTGTCGATTAACGTGACTTAGTAGGTGACAGCCGTTTTTGCGCCAGAACTCGTCAACTCATCTGGCGCAAGACTCTCACCATGCTGATCACCAAAACTCATCATGACGTGCCCAGCAAACTCGACAATGGTAAACCGATTCGGATCTTTGTGATCGCTCCTGTCGTGTCAAACTACCCCCAGGCCAAGTTTCCAGGTACGTACTTAGCCTTTATGCGCATCCGTACACTGCATCTTACAGAGCACTACGGAAGGTATCGTCTGCTTCAGGTATGCGGTAGATCACCCCTGAGCTCTCTCGACTGATCGACAACATCAGCGAGATTTACCAAGTGACCGGACCTGTTGAGAGGTTTGCCGGACAGATCGCAAGCCATGGATACGTTGTCGGTGTGTCCGGTAGTTCTCATGATCGGATGGTCTCTCACGTAGGTGAGTCCAGCATGCCCGTCGACTTATCACGAGTTCGAGGGCCCCGAACCCATCCCCTACGATACGGAAGGTACCTTGTTTCGATCATCTCCCTTAGGCACTCACAGAATGTGCGACCAGGAACGGACAGAGGTAACAAATACAAGGTGGAAATCACGCCGCGCATTTGGTTGTCTTCTTGATAACATCTGTAGATCGAGAAAACAGTAACTGCCTACGATGAGGTACTCACTTCCCTCGCCCCAGTTTCGATGGTGAATCCGCTAATTTGCGCAACTTTGGATGGATTATAGGATGCCACACTTTCCGTCGACCTGCTGGTCTCCCATCCAAACTGCAATGGTCGTATTGCGGGTCCGTGGATCATTTTCCTCCCTCGCCAGCCCTTTACGATTTTACCAAAGCTACGGGAATGTGCCTAGGAGGTCACTTGGTATATCCCTCTGCTATTTGGCTCAGACGACGTGTCTCACCAAAGCCCAGGCATTCCGTGTGCGATATTGATCATTCTCGTCAAAGACACTGCTATTGAATGGTTGGCGTATTTCTCAGGCTGCCTTTGACCCCAGAGTATTGTCTTCGGTGTGCTTTTTTGCAACGGACATCCACAATGCCACCCTCGGCAAAGGCAAGAACGATGACTCGCTCGAGCGAGTCCGAAAGGGTAGCATAAAAGGAGAGCTCGTTGTAAGCACAGTCTGTCATCAAGTTATCTTCACCTCACAGGGTACATTCTAGATGATTTTCGGAAAGCAGGCATGTACCACCTCTTGGTTCGCGCTGGATGACGCCCCGTTAATTGTGTGGTGGAGGATAGGATACGCACGTACCACGTGCCGGCCGTGATCTCATCAGGAAAACGCTCGAAGACGCCAACGTTGCATGCTCTGTTCGTATAGTTTGATGTGTTCTTCGAGGGGAAATTCACTAGGTTTATTCAGTTTCTGGAGGTCCAAGCTCAACACGCCTTCATTCGAGACGAATCTTCCAAGGGGCGTTGGGATGCAGCCCTTACAAGGTCTCTCTTCACATTCATGCTGGAGGTATTTGAGAGAACGGTTGGGCGGGACCTCGGACCAAGGGTCGACAAAGGAGATAAGATTGAACATGTCTGTTAGAAGGCTTTGTTTGCGAGTGTTAGAAATCAACGCTTTTGCCAAACAATATCAAACAACCACGATGTCTCTGACCGTACAAGCATCTCCTGGGGAGGGGATCGAATTCTTCACCAGTTTGAGGTTGGGTTGTTGTAATATATTCTTGTGTTGTTCTCACCTCGGGGGTGTAGACTCGACCGCGCCAGCTTTCATGGGGACTCTCTCACCACTTCCAATCTATCCTTCCACCCAGGCGAGAAAGGGCTTCTCAGCATCGCAACTAGCACAATTTCATTCCAATCTCTCAGATGCACTCGCACAAGTAATTGCAATATCACCGGCGAAACGGGATACACCTTCGACCCGTGCTTTTCTCTCCAGCTTCACCAGCGATGCGGCACAACAGATCCTCGAAACACTCATCTGGCAAGACACCCAGCCTGTGAAGCATGACGATCGTCTGCGCCACCGCGTCCTCCTTCTTGCACAGAACGTCGCATCCTCTGCTCCAGGACTGGAGCTCAGAACACTACTCGATCTCTGCGTTGCCTTTCCACTCAAGATCACCCGCTTGAGATCGATCTTGTCTGCAACCCTCAATGGGACGCCCGACCTGCCTGCCACATTCGTCTCGGAAGTTGTCCCCGCGTTCACATCCCTGCTGTCCCCATCCCGCTCGTCGGGACTATACGGTCTCCGAAAAACGGCCCGTTGCTTGGCGAGCCTTCTCCGTCCCAGTCCACCGCACCTCGTTCGTCCATTCGCGCATAGCAGGGAATTCATTATCGCACTGGCGCGCGCGTACGACGACGGCCTCACCGCCATCTCTCGTGTATATGGCGGCATTCGCATAGGCATCACCGACCGCAAACCCGATGACTGGGAGCGAATATGGCTCGACACCAAGGTGGACATTGTCGACGCCTTCCACCTCATCGTGACGACGATGGTACGGGACGTCTCAACAGCATCTGGGACAGAACTCGCGGTCGAGGCAGATCGGACCTGTGGGATCGTGTTTGCATTGCTCGCCATCACGCCACAGTCTGCAGTTGTGGGACCTGCTGACGCTGTTCCGTTCCTCAATCGACCGCTCGTCGCAGACTATCAATATACATATGATCTAAGCAGGACGTTATCTTCTGCGTTGCGCCCTGCATCACGCGATGACACGGAACTCTTGGAATCTACGTTGCGTTCGCTTGATGTTGAGCGGTCGGGCGGAGATGCCAAAGATCCGGGTGCACTCAGGCTTATTCTTCGTTCGTCTGGAGTCGTTCCAGGAGCCTCCAACAACGCCATTCCCAACCCAAGGCCCGTATCCATTGACAAGGGGAAAGCAAAGGCGACAGTTGTTGAATCTACCCCACCACACGACGCCGATCTCGATTTGCAAGTGACACAAGTGCTAGATATATTCCCCGATCGCTCACCCGAGTACGTTCGCAAACTGCTTGTGCACCCCTCCTTCCCATTCCGTGGCAATGCAGAAAGAGTGATTGAAGCTCTTTTGGAGGGAACAGCTCCCAGCGAGGATGCACTCGGAGATGGGGTTGCCGAGGGCATCTCAATCATCGTTCCTACAATGGATGCTCCTATAGAGAGGAGGAACGTATTCGATCAGGAGGTCATGGATCTCAGTCGCATACACATTGGAAAGAAAACGTATGTTATCGAGGGGCTTCTCCTGATATTCTTATGGGACGCTGATCTCTCGCATATAGGCTAGACGGGACGTCGCTAACCAGGGACAGAACAGAAATCGAACGGATGAAAGCAGAGATACTTCGACGGGCCGAGGCAATGTCTGATGATTCTGACGACGAGGAGGAAAGTGGAAAGCTCAAAGCACTTGACGTGATTGATCTAGACGATGACCTCGACGAAGCTGGCGCAAGCACCGTCAAGGCTCTGGGTGATGGGGAGGACAGTGGCGACGACGAAGTGGACCCAATCAAGCCAGAGACGATATTAGAGCTGGCTTACATTCGAGATCCCAAGTTGTTTGATCGAGATGGCGATACACGAAGAAGCAAGACGCGTGCCGACCTCAAGCAACAGACAGGTAATGATTACCCCACAAGACACCCTTAAAAGGACTAAGATTGCTTTGCCAGGCTGGACAGATGAACAAATCGAGGGCTGGAGAATCATGTTGGAGAGAAACGTGAGTGATTCTGTATGGATACATTCCTATTCACACGTATGTACATCACTCCAGCCCAAGAAAGAACGCATATTGCAGAAACATGAATTCTCTGGGAATAGAACGATGAATATACTGATTGCTGGAGGCACGGGGGATCAACCTGGCGCGGGACAACGGGGCGGGGGAAGAGGTAGAGGCAGAGGACGAGGACGAGGACGAGGTGGTGGCGGTGGCGGTGGTGGCGGAAGGAGCAGACCAGGGGAAAAGAACGATGAAGTTGCACGTGAGCGAGCGTTCAAGGAAAAGCACAAATCTAACAACCGGAAGAGGGGACACGACAAGAAGATGGGAAAGGGAGGTGTTGTTGGTCCGTCGACTTAGGTAACTGTTGTTTTTGATGGTGGTGGCTGCAGTTCGATTAGGAGGGGAACATTTTCTTGAATCTTGGGTCGAAGGTCAGCTCGATGACATCGTTGATCAGCTGCATGTCTGGTATCTGGTCAACGACGCGGGAGGATACGAGGGTGGTATAGCTTACCAAGTTCCTTGTCCGAGTCCAAGTTGAGGCACTGCAAAAGCTTGACGGTCGAGTCGCCGACTACATGGCCGATGATCTCGACGAACGTCCCCACCAACTGCTCGTTCTGGGTGATTTCCGGATCGTGAGCTGCTTGTCCGACAGATACATTATCAGACATACCTCAGACATCCGTATCTCGACCTGTCCTCCATCGCATGCTTCGACGACAGCACCACCTGTGTGTTGCTCATGTCCGGTCTAAGGAAGCTCGTCGAGGTCTGGTATATAACACGCAACTCACGCTAAGCAATTTGCCCGGCAATCGCACTATACGTCCGGAGAAATTCGGAAGACGCGCGGCGTTGACTCTGGGGGATTGATGGTCGCTCATCGCTGGAGGTGGTGGTGGTCTCAATCAGACGCGTCTCGCTTAACCGACGCGTGCTCCCGATGGCTTATTTAAGCTTTCGTTGCAGAAGCACGGGTTCTTCTGCGACGTATATTTATTCAAGCAAGACTATGGTCTCCCACCAAATGCGAGTCACAGTGTCATTGTCGTGATGTTTTGCCCTATACCATCGCATCTCGAGTCATGTTTACCAGCCTGTCGCTTACAACTCATATTCAGATTTGAATGTGAACCATGCGCCCAGTCGTGTACGGACGTTCCTTTGCGGTGTCAGTCAAGGAGGTTGCAAAGCCTGTAAATCGCCATCCCGACGACATCATCGTCAAAGGTGTGCACTTTCCCGCGCCGTGACATGTGCTCATGCAGCTTAGGTATGTCGCGATGGGTCCGTACCAGGGAGGGCAAGCCGTAAGTCGCACAACTTGTCCGCTTTCGTCACCCCGGATTCAGGATGCGTCCCCAGGAATATGTCAAAGTTCCGTTCGCCGATTGTAATGCTCTCAAGCTGCCTCCTGGGACAGAACACGAGGAAGACTTCGCCTTGCTAGCCGAAATCTTCCCCCCAGTGTGTATCTTGCTATTGTGCAGCCTGCGATGTTCAGGATTGACATACAAACTAGGGATGGCATGGTGTGGAACTCTCTGTGCGTGTTTCACCTCCTGTTCATGGCGTGTAGCACACATATGTTTGTCTCAGGGATTCCGCCCTGCCAGTGGTGAATCCGTTGCTGTTTGGTGCGGGCCCTGTGGGGCTCATGGCGGCCTATCTGAGGGGAGCATCCGAAGTGTACGTTGTTGATCGTGTCCCCGAAAGACTCCAGAAAGCAAAGGAGATTGGATGTGTACCAATTGACCTTTCGAAGGGGGATCCTGTGGAGTTGATCAAAGCATTGACCGGGAGGGGAGATAGCATGTGCATGCTCAGAGCCCCCTCAATCATATTTAGCCGTGGGGTACCAGGCAACAACAGGCGATGGCAAGACAGAAAAACCGAATGCAGTTTTAGAGGCCCTGATTGGTGTTGTACGCCCTACCGGAGGCCTTAGCATCCCAGGTTTATTTGTATCCAGCAATCCTGGAGCACCAGATTCTGCTGCAGCGAAGTACGTCAAAATCTCCACTTGCACCGAGCATATATTTATCTTTATCAGTTTGTGTGGGGCTATATATCATCCCCCTTCGGTGAGTTGCCAATCAAGCCCTCCGAAGCCCTCAAAGATTGATTTTTGTACAGGGAACCCTTTCGAAAAGGGGCTGCGAATTGGGTGTAATGTCAAGGTACGTGCTCCTGCTGGTGCCATCCGTGGGCCACCTTTCTGAATCGGGGCCTCATAATATATCTATTGATAGACATATAATCGCTACCTCCGCGATCTCATCTCCGGAAAAGAACCCCGTTGACGAACCTTGGAAATGCGGTCCGGGGAAACCAATCGATCTTCAAGAGCCACGGGGCGATTTGTCTGATCCTGGGACTGGGCATTCGCATGCTAGTACATGTGAGTCAAACACATCATTTCTACCATTCTATTCTATGATCTCTAGTATGTCTATGAATTCCCAAGGTTGGTCGAACCGCGGTCACAGGTACATCACGTGTCATTGCCGCACTGTGTGTGCCGAATCAGCCCTAGTAGCAGCCACGACACGACAACGAGAGACTGGAAGAGACTTGCGCAGGTGCCACTGCCGTTGCACCGCAGTAGTACTGGACCTCGGGAGCCTGACAGTCATATCTAGTAAGGATCAGGTTATACGTGTTGGACGACGGCAACAACACAAGCGTATACGGACTCGGTACCCCAGGGAGTGATACTTGGGGGTGGGGTGGACACTGTGCTAGACTGCACCCAAGCTGGCCCGGCACATGCCGTGGTTTGGACGTATTCTGGAGCGGGGTATCCGGTCAGTAGGACTGCCCCAGATACAGTATACAGTAAAGAAATGCGCTGATGATTATATACTGGCATGTCGACGTTCAGTCTTTCAATGATCACACCCCACATATAACCGCTACAGATGGACGATGTTGTTGCTGCCTCCGCCTGGGGGGCAGCGAGAACCACATCCATTGCATACGCAGCGAGCAGGACAAGGGAAACGAACCGAAGCATCGTCAAGTGAAGTTGGGAGGGTGGAGACAGTCGAGCAAGACAAAATCGCAGGTGGGATAGAGAACGTTCTTGAGGACCAAGAGACATTTATACCGCCAAATTCTCACTTATCCCCTTCACGATTGGAGAACAACATCGTATTGGAAAGACGGGAATCGCACACCTGATAACTAGATCGAGCTGAAAAGGAAGGAGAACTTCGGGAGACGTCCGAGTCGTATGGGTATTCATAGCTTTCAGGCAACCTTCATTGCGCCGCATTACTAAAGGTGAGCGCCGTGATATTGGAAATCTGCTTCGCAGGAGTCCGGGCTGGCTCGAACCCGAACATGAGCGGCCATCGAAGAGACACAGAGGCCATGTGGAACGCCAGGGCATTCAACTTTCCGAGCTTGCGCAACGAGCAGAAATCAGGTCCATATCAAGTGATACAGGAGCGATATCATGCATCTGGCCCTCAGGAATTGTCTTCTCAAACAAGGAGTTTGAATAGCGAATGCATCATTACACATAATAGGCCTCTGATCTATACCACGAATGATCATCCGTCAATTTTGCAGAGTGGCGTAAGGTACGACTAGACCTTCCTTCCCCTCGAATGTCGGTGAAGTACTACTGCTCTTTGCGTCGAACTACTCCGCATTTACTCCTCAAGGAAGAAGTAATTACCCGCAGCTAGAAATGTCGGATTTATATTATCGGACAAAGGATTGTCATAAGAGCATACCCTTTTGTTCACGGTCCTTGATACTGTTTAGCTTGTTCACACGAGGCCTGAAGTTGGTGGGATCACGTCGGAATGTAATCTCCAGAGAAGCCAAGAAACGGTTCATCCCCGAAAGGAGGGATTGTGGTCTGTACACGCCATAATTTAAGTGTCGACAAATGCAACTACCATACGATATACTCACGGCGTTGCTGTTGCTGAAAGGGCTGGCTGGCCCTCAAAGACGATAACACGGTCAGCGAGGTAAGTTGCCATGATGAAATCGTGTTCAATGACGAATGCAGTCTTTTTGGCGTGAAGGATGAAGCTGAGGACCAATAAGAGAACAGGTCGAGACTCCGGAATGCAATGACACACCGTTTGATAACCTTACTGGCAATGATGCGTTGTTCGGAGTCCAGAAAACTGAAATGAAATGTGTCGGCAAACATTTCCCGCAAGTGATTGGGAAAACTGACCTGCTCGGCTCATCAAGCAAATAAACAGATACATTGGGTTTGCCTAACTCCTTATCAGCCATGGCAAATTCGGGGGCATAAAGAATACAGCGTACCCAAGGCGAGGACGATCGCAACGCGTTGCAGCTCTCCTCCAGACAACGTCTTTACATCCTGATCCATAATGTTTTCCAGGCTCATTGGTTTTAGCACGTCGCTCTGGAATTGCGGGTGCATGAAGGCCTGCTTGATCTGTTTTAGCAAAAGCATGCGGACAGTCCCGGGGAACTTCGGAGATATCGTTTGCGGTTTGAGCGACACAGCAAGTTCCATCTTGTCCGTTTCGATATCTGGAGTTGTCACACCGGCCAACAAACGAACGAACGTGGTCTTTCCAGTACCATTCTCCCCGAGCATGACGACGATTTCGGAGTCGGTAAAACTGCCCGCTTCAACGGTCAGCTTGAAGTTGCCCATTGTCTTGGTCATTGCAGGGTAAGTGTAGTGGCGTGTTTTATCCACTATCAGCTCTTCTGCGGTTTCCACCATTTTAAAAGACAACGATTCTTCGCGGAAACGCAGATTCTCAGTGGGGATGAACCCATCGAGGAAAATGTTGATCCCTAGTTCAAAGTGGTTAGCCCGCAACAGGTCAAAGCCCGCGAATTACCCACCTTCACGAACAGAGTAAGGCATGGTGACAACCCCATACATAGATGGTTTCCCATACAGACAGCAGACAAAGTCTGACAAGTAATCCAAAACCGAAAGATCGTGCTCAACAGCTATGACGTAGCAGCTTGGGGTGAGCAATGAACGGATAACCTCTGCGGCTCTCAATCGTTGCTTGATATCCAGGTAACTCGACGGTTCGTCAAACATATACCTAAACTGGATCAGAATGAACAGTAAAGACGGACTATGAGGTAAGCGTACACGTCTGCCTTCTGGATACAAGACATTGCAATTGCGAATCTCTGAAGCTCTCCACCCGACAACTGAGATACTTCGCGCTCGAGAACATGGTTCAATTCGAGATCGTTGCACATTTTCTGCTTGTTATCGAGTTCTAGCTTGGAATCCAACATTTGGTCTACAGTCATGTTTCCTTTGATCGCCCGTGGTATGTGATCGACGTATTGCGGTTTAATGAGCGCCTTGAGGTTATCCTCCAAGACTTTGGTGAAGTAATTCTGAAGTTCGGATCCGCGGAAGTATTTCAGGATCTCTTGCCAGTCGGGCGGGTCCTGGGTGGACAACATCTAATCGGAAATTTGAGAAGGTGGGAACGGATTTTACATACATCGTATCGGCCCAAATTGGGCTTGAGTTTTCCAGCAAGAATTTTGAGCGCTGTGCTCTTCCCGATACCATTAGTTCCGACAAGGCCGAGAACTTGCCCAGGTCGGGGAGTGGGAAGCCGATGAAGCTTGAAAGCATTGGCAGTATATCGATGGGTAACCTCGGACTCGAGGTTGGTGGGAAGGTTGATGATGGCAATAGCTTCAAAGGGACATCTTACACAAATCCGTTTGAACAAACAAGCGCAGACCCCACCATGAACTTACTTCTTTACACAGATACCACAACCGATACACAGGAACTCGGATATGAATGCGATTTTGTCCGACGACTTTACTTCAATACAAAGTTTGCCTGAGAAACAGGTCGCGTTAAGTACGCTTGCAATTTGACACGATCAGACATGCCACGCACCCATTTTCACAACAGGACATGACTATCCAAGGAACGAGTCAACCTATAGAAAGCGAAGTACCTCTGATCCTGATCTACTCACCTTTTTACATTCTTGGGCGCATCGCTTAGGCTTGCAGCGATTTGAATCGACGATAGCGATACGAGTGATCTTGTCCGCCATAGTTTGAGTAGTACTGTGATCGTTCTGCAATCTGCACCTCTCGTCTACGTTGGCACGTGACTGACTGACGAGTACAACACAGCCACAAAGCGCATACGCGCTTACACTTGGACATCCAGGATGGGGAAAAATAAGACGGGATCGAAAAGTGGAAACAAAGGTAGCGCTAACACTGCCGAACAATCTGACAGTAAGGTATGCACTGCCAACAACCTACGTTTTTCCCCAGTCCTCAGGTCAAGTGTTGTGATAGACCAAGGGCGGGCTGAAACCTGCTACTGCGATAAGTGTCCGTCATGTACTATGTGAGAAGCAGTCAAAGGCATTGGAGGCTCTGGAGAAGATACAGGTATAACGGTTGTTATTCTGTGCGATCATGCGTTGCGTTAACCAGGATCTTCAGGGGGGCCAGCGATTTGACAAGGTCGCCCAAGAGTATTCTGAGGACAAGGCCAAAGGTACCCATCATGTGCCTCTTTGGTTACTTCTATTCCTAATTCACGTTTGCAGCTGGTGGAAGCCTTGGTTGGATGACCAGAGGATCGATGGTTGTGAGTCGCCACTGCTTCTAGACCGGCCATATGGAGTTGATGGCTTCTTGCGGCTTAGGGGGCATTCCAAGATGCTGCGTTTGCATTAACACCATCGACAGTGGACAAGCCTATTCTATCTCCACTGGTCAAGACCAACTTCGGGTATCACGTTATTATGGTCGAAGGCAGGCGATGAACCCCATCAGTACATATCAATATACGTTTGTAGTCGCCTGCGTCATGCTAAGACCGGACACTCAATTACATCGTCGTTCACCACATTACCGGCAGTAACAACTGTTACCGCTCGCGTGGAGATTGCAGTCCTGCGTCTCCTTCTCGGCTGCTCCACATCAGGATCGGGGGTGGTTCCGGAAGAGGTCACTTCTGGTTGAATGGTGGCTCGTCTGGACGTGCTAGATCTTCTCGACTCGCCATTGCTACGATCGACCACTCGTTTGCGCTTATTTCCGGTCGATGGCACAGGTTCGTTCAGGGATGCCGGTAAAATGCGCGACACTTCGTCATCATGACGACGTATGTCCGCCAGAAGGGCATTGCCTCTCTGCTTGCTGGCTCTACCGTTTTTGCGACGTCGACTTGTGCCATATTGCATGACAGCTTTCTTGAAGTCAACACCCTGCTTCTTGTGGAGGTAGTAATACGTGACACATTGAGCAGCCGTCTTGTTCGGTAGCCGCTGCGCGATAAGACCAAACTGTTTCGGGTGCGCAGCGAACTCGTTGAGGAAAACGTCACGCTCCTCTTCGGTCCAATAATCTTGACCAGAAGAGGCGCTATAAAAGTCCGAAGGATCATCCACGATGTTGTTCGTGTCATCAAATAGGTAGGGCACAGAACCCTCAGTGACAGAAATCATGTCCGGAATTTTGGCCACGTTCTTGATCGCGAGATAACTGGGATCGGTGAGTTCTTCAACGCCTAAGCTGGCAATGATCTGCTCCATCTCCAAGTCCGAACGGACAGCATCTCCCATGACTGCAGTCGAACGCCGGGTGGTCCTGCCACTTGAGGGAGCTGCAGACTCCTCTGGGATTCCGGTCTTCTGGACTTCATCAAGCCGCGCACAGTGCTCTAGCCACCGTTCGTGCAACGCCAAGTATTCGACTTTCAACCTGCGGGACTTTTCCACGATCTCAGACTGGCGTTCTACAAAGCGATCGACCAAAGATGATCGAATCGTCTCGTGTGTGGCCAATCTACCAGAGGAATTCGCAGCGATTAGCTCTTCCGGTCGACGATTCTGGTTTCCAATAGGAGATGGAAGATTCAGGTTTGAGACTACTTGATTGGCTCGGAGCACAGGAAACACTCGTTCGGTACGGGATTGGCGATCACAGCGGAGACGTCTGACTAGGACGAGTCGGACTCCCTCTCGGGTTGACTTGAGGTCGGCAGGTTGACATAGAACAGAGCGATTTGTTGGAGAATCAGGAATGGTGCTGTGATCACTGACCACGATCCTTAACGAACCGGCAACCGGCTCTGGGGTGGTGATCATATTCATGCGGTCAATATTCGATCCGCGTTCGATGGCACTTGATATGACGTCAAACTCCTTTTCCCGTATCTGTATGATGGGCGAGGGTGTAGGTGTCGAGGATGGGGGGAGGGGCTCTCGGTATTCATTAGCCTCGAGGGACGTAGTAGAAATGCCGAGAGTAGCACGCTCTGTACTCGTAGACGACTCTGCAGTCGCAGAACGATCGACTTTTGATGATGATTCTCCGGGTGAGGGGCGGAGAGAACCGATAGTTGTAGAGTCGGCTTCCACGTATGGAGTCACGACTTCATGGTGCGATTCTGTAACGCATGGTCAACATTGTTGCCTTCTTAATCCTTACAGTACACGTACCTCTGAGTGGCATTGTGTCGCTGGAAGATACCGATTGAGGGATAAGGAGTGACGAGGCATTACGTTCCACAGCCTTTTGGCTAGCTGCAAAATTGCCATTCATATAAATAGTCTCGTGGCTAGATGACTTCTTGTCGGTCAAGACATGCAAAACCATTCCCAGGCTCTTGGAAATCTCTAACGGAGCACCGCTGTCATCGCTTGATAACGGCACCTCATTCGTGGCGCACGGGTGTGCCTTCTCTTGCACTGGTTGGATCGACAACTGGGGAAGAGCAAACTCTTCATCGAGTTCGGAGATACCGGACCTGGAGCGCTTAGGCGATCGTGACGATGATCGAGATTCGGATTTTGTGTCGGGACCCTGCCGAAAGATAGAACTTCCTCGAGAGTGGGATGCTGAGGAGGAGATGGATTGGTGGCCGCTGTCAGCAACAGAAAAATGTCTTGGACTGGTTCGGTATACTTCCGTTTCAGCGAGAGGGCGAGAGGGCGAAGAACGATGCTGTGAGGATGGACGAGGAGGCGTACTCGAAATCGAGCTTCCTTGACGCTCATCCGCACGGTCATAGTGGGTGGATTTTCGTTGGTGGTTTACACTATCACCTGTATGCCAAGAATCGTCCACGTATTGAGGTCGGTATGTGTCGGCAGTCCGCGAAAAGGACCCGAAATCGCGCACAGCATGGACGGCGGGGGAAGGGCGGTAGCTGTCGTAGTGCGGCACGAAGTCTGAGCGTATAGCAGGCCTTTGCGGAGAGAGGTCTCGTGACGATTGTTGTCGACGATCTCCATATCGATCGAGGGTGGAGTCCGATCTATGAAGCACTAAGTGTTATGGCAGTCTTACCTCTGACGATATAACATACAATTCATACCGAGCAGGTCTATCGAAATGTGATTGTTTCCAGACCTCTTGGGGTTCAAGCATCCTCTCAGCTAGGGTATCACGACGATTTCTGTCCCACGGTGGTGGACTCGGAGAAGGCCGTTTATGCCATCGAGAGGCGTGGTCCCACTGACGAGGTTCCTGTGGTCTTGTGCGGTCGTAACGAGGGGGAGACGGACTACGGCTATAGTACTGCTGGGGCCTGTAAACGTTTGGCCTGTAGCTGTTGGGATGATCATCATAGTAGGCACCACTTCGAGGTTTATAACTATCGTAGGTGGTTCGCCTTGTAAATGGACCTGGAGACGGAGATCTACGACGAGAGAGATGCTATGCAAAAGCTTTGAGGAACTGACGGAGCAAGGTATTTGATCTGACTGACATCGTATGATGGAAACCCAACTGGAGGTCGACGGAAATCGTGTGGCAGCGACGTTCCGGTTGGAGACAACTGCCCATAGCTAATAGATGACATGTTCAAACCAGCTTTCCAAAAATCTGAAGCGCCGCCGACTGCCTTGGAACGAGCAATAAGTACTGGGAATCTTCAAGTACGAGTCGTCGCGGGACTATATTGCGACACGGCGCATGAAACAGCAGGTCGAGACAACTTGAACCAGGTTGAAACTGGAGTCCTACCGATGGTTCTGTGGACCGTGCGTGTACTCGGAGTCGGAAGACAAGAGGGGAGTAAGTACTGGGGAGAGAACGTTTGAAACTCCGCTGGCCGTGCTCAACGCTGGTCCACCTCGGAGACATTGAACTTGTTATGGACTCAAACCCGAGCCACGGTCTCAAGGAACCCCAGAGACTCCCTTTCGAGTCCCCCAACATACGAAGGCTCGTCCTAGGCTCTTACTGGACTATAATTGTCCTTGCTCTTCCGTTCTGGTGGAGGCTCACAAGTATCGAACGTATCGCGCTGCCCTCGGTCCGTGTAAGAACGCAGCTCGATAGGAAACTTGTTTTCCCCCTAGATGTACAGCTTGACGCACCGAGCTTTGAAAGTACTGCCCCTCATTTGGCGAGAGAGCTCAACGAAGTTCTTGCTCAGACCCTTCATACTTCCCCTACGTGGAGAAACCTGGACATTCGGGTGGGTATTGGCGAAAACGCAGGTGCGAGGGACTGAATGGGGGAACAGACATCCAATTGGTAATCAATGCTATAGAGGACCGTAGTCCGGCTTCAAATGCGTATGCTGTTGTCCTCGGGGATCACACCGCCATCCAGCGCCCCAGACAGTTGGTTGTGAGCCCGGAGGATGCATCAGGTGGGTCAGATCGTGATCACTACATCCTCAGTGCCTCATGCGTGGAATTTTTCTCTAGTTCAGCGGCTGGCCAGTATTTTGTCTGGGCTGCTTGCGCCGGAGATCTCCCCGATGCAGGAACAACGCGTTACTCAATACAACAACCGCTATCGGCTTGCTTTCACGTTGCTGAACGAAAACGCCACATCTGATCGTCTCGTTAATTCTTGGGACATTCAACCTGCGATTGTAGGAAAGTTGTCTCGTTTCATTTGAATTCCGACGGTTGATCAGCCAGCCTGCAGACCATCTGTTTCCAATTCTTTCCCAATTGAATGTGCTCCATAATACCACCGTCGAAAGTCAGGTCCAATACCACGCACCACTGGCGTTCGAACCCATGCAAATCACTGATGGCAATACTTCCTTTCACGGCGTCACTCCTGAGGACCTGACCGTATTCATTAACTCCGCTGAATGGTCATTGTGTAATTACCCCGTTCGCTGGACGTCCAGGATAAGAGTTTTGACGTGTATTTCAGCTTCCAGTGTCTCTAATGATCCTGTGCTCCATTTTGTGCTGTTTGTACCGTCGTCATCCCGGCAGCCTCTTTGTATCCTTGACGCACACGGTAAGCGTTCATTGCATTCTAGGTGACCGGGTGACTGGAGCGATTTCAGGGTCACCTACGAATCAGAATGCATTTCTTCTGCCCCAGTGGGGCGGTATCTTCATTCTAAACAGGGATCCACAGGATGCAATAATGTCACACTTGACCGCAGCGGACCTGGTGCCTGTTTTTTCTGCATTTTCTAATCAGCTGGTTGCCTTGTTGGGTGTTCCTTCCCTTCCTCGTGGCGTGCAATCCGAAATTTCACCGCTATCCGACTGGCAATTGGATGCCCTCCTGCGACACAGAACCTCAGAGAATATTTTGAGCAGCCAACAGACACTTTACAGCATCGTGAAACTTGTGGACCAGATTGGGGCTATGCCTGTCGACCAAAAGGTCAGGGGCGACGTACACAATGCGCTGGCAGCTCTCGAGGAGGTCTATATCTCATTTTAGTTCACCTCATACCGATAACCTAACGAGACAATTTCGTCTTAGGCTTATCTATCCGCGGTGGAATCCCCTGCCGTTCCTTTGCGATGGTCCAGTGAGGCTTTGTCTTTGGCTTCGCACGCTTTTTTTAATCCCGGCATGTTGGCGATGCTGTACTTCCCTGCCGAGCACAAATATGCTGTTTACACCCCCTTGTTTGCTTCTATCTCAGTGCCTCTGATAGTCGCGCTCGGAAGAGAGATTTTTGCGTGGAGAAGGGAGCTTCGAGCGACAAGGAATTGATGACTATACTCTTTTCAATGCTGGTATAATTCTAGCCACTGCAATGAAAGGTTTCTCTTCCCTGTGACGCGTGTGTTTGCACTGCACGACGAACGACTCAACGGCACTTCGAAGAGCGTTGATCACAGCCAACATTTAGTCTGTCACGTGATGACCACGATTGACGTCAGTACTAGGCGGCGCTACAACTGCAACTAACTTGGTCTTGACAACAGACAAGGCCGTTCTAATAATTCATCGCCATGAGCACGAACAAAGTGAACGTTGATGGCGTTATGCTCTTTGAGCAACCATTTGTGCGCGTACGTCTGACTGTCCTTGGAGTGGGCACCTTCACGTTCCTCACCAAGATGAATGCTAGGTACCCTACGAGAATTATCGCAAAGTATTTCGTGCATCTCAAAGGAACATCGAGCGCGAATTGGGTAACGTGCAGACAACGTCGAATGAACTCCAGAAATGCACAAAGGGCAACGAGGTCAACCTTGAGGATGCAGCCAAGACCGTTGATGGGATGATAGCGCGAGCGGAGAATCTCAAACGCAAGGTCGGGTCCTCGTGTATTGTGCGCCCCTCATAGTGATTCATCAGATGCGTATTCTGTACAGCTTTCGGACCTGCAGGAAAACAATGGCAGGCCTACACTGGATGTTACACATGAACGGCTTCAGCATCTCGCGTTGATCGAGGCTCTGCCGACCACGAATTGCCCTGATTTTTCACGCTGGGCGGACACGCGGCTAGACCGATGGCTGGTCGACTGGACACTCCGCACGGGCCGAGAAAAAACAGCGAGGAAATTAGCCCTAGAAAGGGGTATTGAAGTACGTTAACCCTGCGGTCAGCCTCTGCTGGACCACACGTTGAAGCTTCATATCATGCAGACCCTTGTGGATATTGATCTTTTCATGGATATTCACAGGATTGAACGCGCGCTCTTCCGGCACAGCTGTACCGAAGCCATAGCATGGTGTAGTGAAAATAAAACGGCGTTGAGGAAAAACAGGGTGAGTCCTGGGCTACGCCATCCTGTACCTGACGCGGCAATTTCCGGGACTTTACAGAGCACTCTCGAGTTCGAACTTCGGCTTCAGGAATACATTGAATTAGCCCGCGCTCACAAAACGCTGGAAGCAATTACATATGCGAAAAAGTACCTCGTTCCGTGGCAGGAGACACACTTGGAGCAGATTACGCAAGCTATGGCACTCCTGGCGGTCCAGCCCTCAACCACTTGTGGACAGTACAGGGTTCGTGGTCCATCAAAACAATTTACGCCGAGTTTCACAACGTTGTAGCGTCTCTACGACGAGTCCCGTTGGACCTCTTTGATTCAAGCATTCCGTCTCGCTATTTATTCGTTGAACAGTTTGCCGACGGAACCGCTTTTGCATCTTGCGCTGTACGCCGGACTCGCTTCCCTAAAGCTACCCGCCTGCTATGATCTCACGCACAATGTCGACTGTCCGGTGTGCGATCCCAATATTAGCATTCTCGGAAAAGAGGTACCCTTCAGTCACCATGCCAATTCTACGATTGTTTGCTATCTGAGCGGTAAAATAATGGATGAGGATAACATGCCAATGGCCTTCCCCAACGGATACGTTTACTCAACAGAGGTATGATATGATTGCGTGTTGTTCATGAGGCAGCTCTTACGACTTCACCTGTCGCCTAGGCACTTGAAGAAATGGCCGCCAAGAACAACGGCAAAGTCATATGTCCGCGGTCTGGTCAAGTCTGCGACTTTACTGCGTTGAAAAAGGTTTTCATTTCTTGATATTGACTAGAACGACGTTGCGTGTACCATTCTAGCATCCTTGACATGACGTTGCCATACCACTTTTTCACAAAACACGTGTGGGCCGGTGTTGACTTCGGAAGCGATAATCATTACTACTAGTATAGCTTTTGGCTTTTTGGACCTGTATGTAACCCGAACCCCAATGCACTACATCATTATGCGGATATGCGGAGTTCGTACCTGCCAACGTGCCTCAGAACACGGTGAATCAAGATCTTTCCAATCGGCCCGTGCCACTTTTCCCACGATTCGTAAGGGATCTGGCCACGATTTCTTTTTTCACACTGCACACGACGAGTCACGCTACTGGCGTTGACGCCTTCATTCACCTTCATTTTTAACGTCCTGGAAAGTTAGAAAAGGGCCACACTAGTACTTTCATTCGTGGCTAGTAAACGCTTCCATGTACAAGCGCAAGCCTTCGTCTGTCTCTCGGAATGGCATAGAAAGACTCAACGTGAAATCAAAGCAAAAAACTGTCAACTCGCTGATACTCTCTTGGAACGAAATACCCAAGTGGCAGAGGGATAATGAATATATCTTGAGCGGATATCGTCCGTAAGTACCCCTGCTACGATGATTGGTAGTTTGTTCCGTCCGTTTTGGCGAGGGCTGAGTGTAGGGTTTGTTCAGGGAGCAAAACAGGTGGTCTGGTTGCGTCGCCTCTATTTTCGGCTGTGAGTCGTTTTATGTCCGTTCATGTGGGCCCTCACAACGTTGCCAATTTCGAAATGGGCAGCCTTTCACAACGAGACTGGTGAGCCTAGTTAGTGTCTCGGCTCAGTATCCTTCGTAGTGAACGCAGATCTTCCCTATCCGATATGCACACAGTAAACATTCACAGTCACCTTTGGGGTGCAATACTTTTCGTTCTTTTGCTTGCAACCTTTCAGACGAGACACGTGGGAGTGTACGGAACAACGACATGGGTCGACACATGCGCTATTGCAGTTTTCCTTATGTCGGCTGTCTTCTGTCTTTCCGCCAGCGCTACATTTCACACATCTACATGTCACTCCCAACGAGTGAGTTTTTCTCGAACTGAGCCAGTTCAAGATGTTTAAACCAGACAGGTCTCTGCTAAATGCCATGCCTTTGACTACATTGGCATCATAGGTCAGGATGATGGCATCACTTCGGCCGACGCTGACTTCTGTCAGTAGTACTTACCGCTGGGTCGTTCGTACCTTGCATTTTTTATGGTTTCTTCTGCGACCCCCTGTATCAGGTCTGTCATCTACTTGCTATCGCATTCGCTGGTGTCTGTAAGTGCTCTTTTAAGTTTAACGGGCGCTCTATGATGTGTCGTGTCTGGTAGGCGCGACATACGTCGTCTTGAGTCCTGAATATGCCAAGCCAACCCATCGAGGTGCGAGAACCGGGGTGTTTATTGCCCTCGGATTATGTGCTGTTGTGCCTGTCACGCAACTGGTCACAAGACATGGTACAATGAAAGTATTCTCCGAGATGGGCTTTGGTTGGCTACTCACCTCGGGTACATTATACATAGTGGGTGCATTGATTTAGTGCGTTCTCCTCGTTCGCCGTGAACTTGCGTACCTGATGCGTTGTTGATTTCATTCCCGCTCAGCGCCAACCGCATTCCCGAGCGGATTGCACCTGGAAAGTTTGATTATCTTTTCGCCTCGCACCAGATTTTTCACGTCTGCGTAGTCATGGCCGCGCTGACTCATTGGTTCTGTGTGCTGACAATGCTTGAACACAGGCACTCTGGGTTGGGAGGTGTATGTGACGCGTGATCAATTCACCGTGTTTTCCCACGCTACGCAGAAAACATGTGTGGATTCGGTGTGGTGGAAAATCTTCATCGGACCACTCGCCAAGCCCACACCCCAGTGATAAACGGAAATATACACGTTGGCGGGATGTTTCCGAGTTCCAACAAATGAATATGGATTGTCATTAGAAATTCGGTTGTGGAATCCCCGGCCTCACTCGGAACCGCTCGCGATCACAATCTGCACCTCTATGAAGCTGTTTCTGGCAAGTTCTTTACTCCAACCAGACCAGATGCGCGGGCTTAGTGTTGGGACGATCGGCTTCCGACGGGAAGTGCTATGACGAATGAATGTCCCTGGGCGCAAAGTTACCGCCGCACGAATACCTCGAGGCACAAAGCTTCGCCTTTAGGTACTTTGGCCGTACTGCGCCTCAGGGTTGAAAATCCTGTCAAAAGTTGCCACTGGACGTTCGAACGTTCATGACTCATGGCGGACGGTGACTGAGAAAGGACAGGCTGGCACCCCGATGCTGCGTTTCCAAATGCGTTACAGGCTGACGGCCTCTCGTTGCACGCGAGATTCATCTTGAGGGCTCTCCCAAGATCGCGGAACCGAGGGTTTGATCTTCAAAAGTCTTGGCTGAATTTGGATTCCATCCGGCCGTGCAAGCGGCAGCAAGTAGGCACCTCGGCCATGAAGCGTGTTGGTCTACTGTCAGATTCACAGGGCTCAACGTGCACTTAACTGGAACTAGTTAAAAGAGAAGGCATCAATCGTGTTCTGTCCCTCGCCGTCTTCCTCCCTTATCAAAAAGGCCTCCGTATCTGAACCATGTATACAGTCGGCCTACAGTCGGCTGCCGATGCCTTTCTTATGTCGAGCCTCAAGGTCCAAGTGGTCTTGGCTCTCCTCATTCTTTTTGCACTCCTGGTGTTTGGTCATGGCTCGTCCAAGGACGACCTCTCCGCACAAGCCCCTGTTTATTTACCCGGTTCACATCTCCTTGCCATCGCCCCGTTCTTTCGACGACGCTTTGACTTCCTCAACGATGGTTTCCGCAAGACGGGAGAGAAGCTATTTCAATTTAACATGCTGCGCGTTCGTGCCCATCCACCTTTCGGACTCCAACGTGGGTTAACTAACGTTACCTCCAGGAGACCGTCATCGTCGTATCCGGGGAGTCGGCACGAAAAGCATTCTTCGCGAACAGGGCATTTGATCTGACAGAAGGGTTCAAGGTTCTGTCTGGTGCGGTATGTGTTGCTTTTCCTAGTCTGTTTGCATCGGTTGTCATTTACCTCTATTAGATCCCTATGGTCAAGGGCGTCACCTCCGAACTCCAAGACCGCCGAGTAGCCCTTATCCACAAACGCCTTGTTTCAATGCAGAAGAATGACCATCTCAGACAGCGTACGCGTGACTGACCTTCTTTCGTGTATGTCGCTGATCTCTCCGATGCAGTAATTGCCCCCATTCTGGACGATTGTCACCAGGTTATGGACACTTGGGGAGGCAGTGGAACATTTGATCCTTTTGAGAAAATATATGAAGTATGTTTCTGACGACAGCGTTGTATTGCCCGTGGTTAACGGCTTTCCTGTTCATTCATGACAGCTCGTTTTCCAAACTACTGTACGCAGTATCGCTAGTCAAGAAATTGCAGATGATCCTGTACTGGTTGCGCGGCTCAAAAGCCTATACGATATATTGGACAGCGGAACTACCCCGACGACTGTCCTGCTTCCTTGGCTCCCCGCCCCGAGTATGCTCAAGAAATTACTCGCGACCAAGGAAGTTTACGACATCGTCTCACGCGCCATTGACATTCGGTTGAAGAGTGGCAAGCCTCAGAACGACACCCTCCAGATGCTTATTGAGGCACAGGACGAGCGGCTGGTGATTGTGGGAGTGAGTGATCAGATGTCAGCTTTCTGGTACACCGTTGATTCGTCTCTAGTTCATAATGGGTTTGCTAGTTGCGGGCGCCAGGGCGACTGGTACCACAGCATCGTGGCTGATCACCTTTCTTGGCAACAACTTGGAGTGGAAGGACAAGGCTATCCGCGAGATAGAAGGACTGCTATCGACGTACTGTCCGGAAGCAGGGACCGGTGCTTCGCTCCCGTCGTCTTTGGCGTCCATTCCATTGGAAGCCTGGGAAGCAGAAACACCTGTTCTCGATGCCCTTATCCACGAGACACTTCGGATTGCTCAGCCACACACTGCCATGCGTCGGAACCTCGGACCTGACACAGTCATTGATTCCAAAACTATCCCTTCAGGGGCATACGTTGTTTATCCATTCTCGGACGTTCATCTTAACCCGGAACTATATCCCGATCCGTGGAAATTCGACCCGAGCCGCAAGGAGGCGAAGACGCCGTTCGGCTACGTTGGGTGGGGAGGTGGTGAGTGTGCAAGCTGGATCATTACGTGACTAGCGGTGAAGCTGACATTTCGTTCACAGGTAAGACCATCTGCCTTGGCCAGCGCTTGGCGAGAATAGAGCTCAAGCTCATTACTTCGATGATGCTATTGCGGTTCCGGTATTCGATAGTGGACTCGAGGGGAGCACGGCCCGACCTTCTACCACGACCCAATTGGAACGATATCCTTTTATGTCGCCCCGACACAGACATTTATTACCTTGCTTATGACAGGGACGAACTATCATTATAGGTCAAGCTGGACATTGACCACCGGACTCAACGGACTCGTTTGTGCCACGACCTCGAACGTATCATGCACGTCTTACGTCACTCAGCACACGGCTTAGGCCATTCAAAAACTAACAATGTTTTATTATTATATCTATCACTTTAAATAGTTTCTAGGATTCCGAACTAACTCGGGACCGTGCGTACTTTGATTATATGTATACACATCAGAACCACATACAGTACCTGTTTTAGATATACCTATTCCTCTAGATACCGCTGTACTTTTGAACTATCACATACCAAATGTGTAACTTTTGTGATTGCTCTGGATCTTGGATTTCCACATTTACCCGGGACCGTAGTGCCATTAGGTACACGAGTTCAATTAGGGTCTGGATTGTTTAGAGTGATTAGTCATGTTCGGCGAGGTGCAGACAAGAACAAGTTCGAGGTGCATCAAAAACGACATGTAAAAGGGCGCGTTTACGCTTGGCTACATCAGTACAGGTACGAATGATTGGATAATGCAAGTAGATTCCAGGGAAAACACAAAAAACGTTGCAAAGCATTTTCGCACGTCTGGAGGGGCAGATGTCACTTGAAGAAGAGTTTGTCCATTGACTTGATTCGTGTTGACCTGTGATGCGGTCGCGGTTTGTCGTCCTGTCTAGTCTCGGAGAGGATCTGAGCTGCCCTGTCCTTCTCCTCTTGTCTTCTTCTCGCGATCCATTCTTCTCTGTCCCTTCTTTCCCTCTCTGCCAACCGGGACCGCTTCTCTCTCGATGGCTCCCACTTGCTCCGTAATATCCGGCGGACAGCTTCTGGACTGATCTTGAACTTGTCCGCGAGCACCGCACATGAGAATGTGTCCTTGTCGAACGCGTGCAGGGAACGAAGTCCGTCCATAGCATCGCGCGACAGCTTACGCGTGGGGTTCCAGCCATCTGGGAACGCCTTTTTGATCGTTTCGCGATGCCGTCGCCACTGCTCAGGGGTTGGAGCTGCAGCGGGGCATTTTTTGGGCGGTGATGGAGGCTCGTCCTCGGTGAGATCGAGGGCCGGGGCGTCGTTGTCAAAGAGGAGAGAGGTGGGGGGAACGTGTCCGGCCAAATGCCAGTTGCGGGGTGGGATGCGCTGGGAGTAGAGGCGACGACCGGCGGTGGAGAGCACTTGTTGGATTCGCAGAGACAGTGACATGGTCGGTGTAGAAAGGGTCCTTTACACTCCGCGATCAAGGGTTGTCGGCAACCCCCGATCGTGGGGGGCAGTGAGTAGCACTAGTATATATCGACCCCATCTTTTGACTACGACAACATGGCGGACGTGTCCAACCAAGGTATTCACCAAGGTCAGCCCTCCTCGTCCACTCGCAAATTATGGTTTGAACCAGCATCGTGTCGGCTGATCCTCCAGCCTACTTGGATGTGCGTTCTGACAAATCCGACATTAATTGGTTACTTTTGGATTATGAGGTCAGGTTGCCTTCTTTGCTGTGCGGCTTGGCCTAACACGCCTTCCTCACACGTACCAGTCTGATCGCTCAGACAAGCTTGTAGTCACAAAGACAGGCACACGCGGCCTCCCTGAGCTCCGAGACGCTCTTGATGACTCCAAGGCCTCTTACGGTTATGCACGCGTCACTTATTCCAACGACAAAGAATCCCAGCGCGAAAAGTTCGTTCTCGTCGTATGGATCGGGTCGGGCTGCAAGGTGATGCGAAAAGGAAAGGTCGGTCTTCCGGTCCTTCGTTTACGTGCGACACCGCGTGTATCTGTCAGGCTATCGGCGCCGGTTTTCTCCCGGATGTATATCACACACCCACCCTACCCTAGTTATGACCCCAACATGTCCATCAACTTACTTTGTTCTTCCACACATTTTAGATTTCTGTTCACGCCGCAAATGTCAAGGAAGTGCTGCGTGTTTACTCAATCGAGGTGGCCGCCCGTGAAAAGGATGACTTGAAAGAAGAGCCCATCATCTCTAGGTTGCGCAAAGTGAGTGACACATTCAGAATGCCATCCACCTACACCCTTTCTTGACACATCCGCCCAACGCAGGCCGGTGGCGCGAGCTATGATGGAGTTTAACATTAATGTTCCCTTATTGGTGTACCTCGCACAGTGCTGTACAGTCGTGCATGTCGAATCTCCACCAAAGCTTGCGTCATATATCAGTGGCAACTAAGTTGACACTGCCGCGAGATCAAAGGTCGTATGTGGATATATTTACCATACATGGTACAGGGTGAACTGTTCAGTTCGTGATGAGGGCAAACTTTGTTAGGTTTTGGATGCCCTGGTCTGTCAACCGCATGCCCATCCAGCCGTCCATGCGCTTAGCCGACAAAACTTTTTCGTAGAATGCAATGGATGGCTCATTCCACTGCCAACGCGTGAATGAATGCCCAAGTGTAGTCACTCCAGGCACATGAACCCACCGTGAGTACGGACCAATCGAGACGTCCGCAATTCTGTCAGGGAAAAAAAGGTGGTTGACTCACATGGCGAAAAGGAGAGTTAATCAGCAAAATACCTTTTCCTGCGCCACCTTGGCAAGCTCTACGAACAGAGCCTTGCCGATTCCTCTATTCCTGGCCTCTGGTTTCACAAACAAGTCCTCGAGCTGTACATATTGGGCGTCCGTGTCAAGCGTGGACATGGTGACTGTGCGCACGGACGTACGTACAGCCCAGGTCTTCCTGTCCAGGTGGAAAAATTGAAAAAGTAAAGGGCCATGCCCAAGGGTACACCAGGGTCCTCTTGGGTGCCTTGGAATGCGAGGAGGGCGTGTGCGTAGCCCTTTTCGAAAATGTTTTCTCTGAACTGCGGAGGGTGCGTGGGGTGACTGTGACAGACAGGGGTGCCTACCTGCTCCCTGGTGGCCTTTGCGGACTCTGGCTCCTTCTCATATGTGGCCTATGCAAATATTAATGCTGGTCACGCGGTGCGCAGCGGAGGTCATACGAGATCGTGGACAAGCTGCAGGAGCGCGTCCTGATGAGCTGGTCAGCGATGGCGGTGGCAGCGAGGTGAATACGCACGACGTCGTCGACGGTGGCGGGACGGATGTGGAATTGAATGGTTGACAATGACATGGTCGATGTCGGCGAGATTATCTTATCTGCGCACGCGCTGAGAATTGGGTGGGTCGTTTGTGTACACGTATTTGCGTGCAAACCTTGTTCGTGACTTTTCATCGACGTCCCTGCCTTCCCCCTTCCCTCCGCAGGCATCTCTGATCCTCGTCCACGCCCCTCATGGATCCAGTAAAATTGGCCAAACTGCAGGCCCAGGCTGCGGCTAACCGGCTTGGTGAGCAATTTTTAGCCAGCCATGCCCGTGGTGTGACCATCGCAGCATTTCTGCATCTTTCCCCAAAAATCATCGCTTCTAACATGTTCCAGGTGGAAAGGGTACCATGCGTCGGAAAGTCGTCCGAAAAACCAAACCCTCTGCCGCACAAGACGACAAAAAACTACAGGCTGCCCTCAAGAAACTCAATGTACAACCTATCCCCGGAGTAGAGGAAGTAAACATGTTCAGAGAGGACGGAAACGTGCTACATTTCACCACTCCAAAAGGCACGTCCTGCTCTTGATCCCATCATGAATTCAGCCCCTGTGCGCACCCCCGATGTTTATTTCTTCTCCCATCACGATGTGCTCCGTCGGATGAAGTGATCTGGGTATTAATGTCGTGTTGCTATTTCTGAACAGTTCACGCCGCGGTGTCCGCCAACACGTTTGCGATTTATGGCGCTGGACACGTCAAGGAGCTCACAGAGCTCGTCCCTGGTATTCTCAACCAGCTCGGCCCTGATTCCCTCGCATCATTGCGCAAGCTCGCAGAATCCTACCAAGCAATTCAACAAGGGCAACAGAGGCCAGCAGCAGGTGATGTTGAGAACGATGACGATGACGTTCCCGATCTTGTTGAGAACTTTGACGTCGAGGGCGAGCAGGCGACCGCGGCGGCGGCGGCCGATAGCAGGGAAAAACTGGACGACGTGAACTGAGCACACGTGAGGAAGGCGTGGTTTGGGTTTGCGAGCAAGGGTTGCTGACTGGCGGCATTTATCATGTGGGTCTGTCGCTAGCGGGGAAGGAGGATTACCAAAACGAGAACGGAATTTCGGATGGTGATAGCTCTGCCTGTCGATTCCTCTTTCACAGTTTGATGTCCTTTTCTCTCTCTCCTCTGATGTTCGACTTGTGGTCCGTGATGATTGTATCAAAAGGTCTTGCACCCGTTTGCTCGTATTCTGCACAAACTTGCTCTGTCTTGCTGTCGTCCCGTTGTTGCACCTGTCCCACGATTGATGACCCTACTTACTACATCCAATGTTCGCACTGTATTTGTCCCTTCAACTGTGGAATTTCGTCCAGGGTACCGGCACCCACCTTGACCTTGACCAGGCACTACCCTGGCCAAGAGGACTTTTGGTGGCTGATCGATTGCCGCGGTCCATGCCCACCCTGCGGAAAACGTGCTGCAGGGATCCATTTCAATCCTGAGCGTGTACTGCAAACCGCCATGAAAACACAGTAGTATGCATAAATATAAAGTTCAGTATGTAATAGTCCGCGGGCTCGCCAGGTGGTTAACCGAGTCGACTGAATCGTTATCGCGTGACCAACTTGATGGCACGCGACACTCGTTGCTCTACCGTACGTGCAACTCCATGTCGCTCTACCGAGATTGCAAGCTGCGACCCGGAGGTGGGGGGGGCTCCGAGATTCAATATTCGATATCGAACGGGATCGGGGCAGTCGATCGCGATCATGAACAGCTCATACTGGTACTACGTGGTGTTGAGCACTTCCCTCTCGTTTTCAGACCTGGCTTGGTAAAGGATATACACGAGCGCGCGATGAGCTATCGAGGGACAACGAACTCGAACGTCGTGCGCAGACAACGCAGAGCAGCTCGAGCAGGTAATAAATAAATCTAGTGACAAGGCAAGAGTCTCACCTCAGTCGTCGTGCGCAAGAGTGACGGAGACCAAACTGAGGGGGGCGCTTGGACCGGGGCTGGGCACGAACACGGATCGAACAATAATGCTCGGCCCCGCGGGGGCTGGGCGGGCCTCGAGCGGTCATACAACAAAAAGTATCGTATTGTAAAGGGCTAATTCAAGGGGGTGAAAAGTGAATGGGGTACGTCGGTACCTAGCGGGCCGCTATAGCAGATTGGGCTACGCCCGTGCTTCTATCCAACAACAGTTGGGCCAATTTGTGCGTCGTGACAAGGGGAGCCTTGTCCCACCTAGGCTCACGTCTGCGTTCGATTCTTGCCGGGTGAAACATGATCTTGGAGTCACCCTAGTCATTGGTCTCTATTACATAGTTCCATCCGGTGGTTGCGAAGCGGATCTTACCTTCAAGTTGTCCCCTCAGTTGGGCCGACGATGTAGTCTCCGCACTAGTCATAGATCTCGACATCATCGTGTCGCCCGATGAGTCCAGAAAATTCACTCGCTTCGAGATGCACGGTGAGCCACCTCATCTAGTTTTGGGGTCTCGTTCAACGACTCTTCGCCATTCTTAGACATGCGTTTCCCGAGGGGCGATGCGAACCGACGCAATGTGAGAGGCCCCACATGCATAACCTTGTGGCCCTCCATGAAGGGCGTCGGCGACTCGGCCGATAGCATGGCGTTGAACGTGGACTGCGATTACTCCGCGGCATGCGCAGCACTGTACACCGATTTCGATTTAGTGGGCCATGAAATGACGTTCATTGTATCGGTTCGGGGTGAGATCGTGAGTCATTGAGATGTTGCCCTTTTCGAATCGCGCGACGCCGTGCGCGTGTTCTCGTCGCTTGTGAAAGGGGAATGCTGGGCCACGGGTAGATGGAGGTACATTGTCCGTGCAATGAACAGACTGAGTCGCCTTTGCTGGTTTTATATTCCACTTTCCAACCCGATGATGCACTGATGATCAACAAACGGTGATCGATGTTACGCACGACCCATGCATCCGGGTTACTTAGCGTTTGATAGGCCGCGATCCCGAGGAGTTTTTCGCGAATATGGGTCAAGCATGGGACTGGATGTCTGGTGGCCCTCAGTCACGCTAGTAAGCATCCGCGATCTGATGCGTTGGCGTCAAATCGAGAGCTCAAAAGTTAATCTTGTACTCATGTGCCGCGGACGTGCCGTCCGCGATGTTTGGTAGGATCGGCCCGGAAAAGGGCCCATCATTCACCTCACGCTCGTATCCGTCAATAATGCGGTGTGGGATACATTTGTGAAGTCGCGAAAGAAGATGCTTTGGAAGCTCATCGCGGACATGATCCCCGTGCGTCGTCTCGTCTTTCTCACACAAAATTAGTTCATGAATGCGAGTGTTACACCTCATCAACCTCGTGGACGGCTAAGAAGCTTGTGAACGTAATAGCGTTTCGGTACTAATCACCACTGTGCTGTGCTCACGGGTGAGAGGAAGCGCTGGCGATGCTGAAAGCGAGGGAAGGAGAGAGAGCCTATGATACTATCGTCAGCCACGGAGTTGGTCAGTCACGAAGAGGTTGGGTATGTGCAAGCCCCACTTGGCCGACAGCTTGTCAGCGATAACAATAGCCTGCGTGCGATACGTCTACAGGATCCGGGAGCCGAAATTGCTGCTGTATCGACCTTGCCAAGCTAATAATTCCTCTGATATCCACTGCGCACGATTGATTAGGCTATTCCGATGAAAAGGTTGCACATCTCACGAGAGACGCCGTCTGGGTAGACTCACTTGAAGATGAAAGTCGGCGCCTCGCTTGAGGACGATCTGCGGCGGGGGAAATGATCAGATGTATTATCGATGACTGAAGAATTGTCCGCTGGTAAGCAAGTATGTACGTGCATGACACGTCGACTAGACAAGCGCCTTCGCGATCCGAATAGCCCTTAGTCGAAAGGGAGCAGGTCCGACGGGAGCGGTGCCGATGATTGATGCAAACCAGGTGTGAGACGTTGAGGAGGCTGTGAAAGCAGATCCGACCGTGGTGCGTGTTTGCGTTGACTGATCAGACACTGACGTCGGGTTCATTGAAGAGCCGACGGCACCGGACGATCTAGGACACGCGGCGATCAGACGACTCGCACCGTACGGGATCGGTGTTGCAACGGGGGAACACGCAACAGGATGGCATTCAAACCAGGCGGAAGCGGAGGACGCCGCGCGAATTGATGCGTGTAGGCTGGGTGGGGTGAGCGAGGTGCTGGGAGTGCTTCTGATGGGGGCCAAGTGAGTGGGACGGTCTCTTTGATGTCGGGCGGCGCTGATACATAGATTCGGCGTGTTGATGTGTCCGCACACGGGTGGTGTCGAACACGCTATTCACCTGAGGTGGGTTCTAGGACATGCTGGTCCGGCACGTCATACGGCGTTATCGGCGTTCTACAGGTTGATCGACTATATGTCTATGGAACGGAACGTCATTGAATACGCGAACCATTAGTTTGTCGATCAATGGGCAGGTGCGGTACGTCGTTCCGGAGAACGGGAAGGAAGTGGTGAGTGATGGAGCGGCGGAGATGGAGGTATTTCTGACACGAGACCAGTACGGAGATGCACGCGGGGATGAATTTCCGAACGGGACTTGTCAAGGTGGATAGGAGTGTTTGTATATATTTGTCGATGTATCACGTGATGCATTAGATGAGTTGGTGGAGAGTTTTTGATGAGGATCGCAAGTTTAGCGAGGACGATGGCGTACGACGAGCAGCGGACGTTCGCCCCACGGCCGACGCTGCAGAACGTCATGCACGTCGAGCACGATGGTCGACGGATGTACGGACGCGAGCAGTCGATCGGGTTCCAGTACACGCACGGGGCGCTCGTGTCGCCGCCGCCGCCCCGGGCGTACCTCCCAACTGGACCCATCCTCGTGGCCTGTCCGTCTCGCCGGCCCCTCCCCACCCCGCGCTCCCGCCCCGAGTCGATGCCGCTGCCCCCACGCCAGCCCCCGCTCGTCGTGCAGGCACCCGCCCCGTCCCGTCCCGCCATCCTCGCTCCCTCCGCCACACTCGCTGTATCCCCGACAGCACCGCCTTCACGGCGCCCCCTCCCCACCCCCGCCCTCGCAGCGGCCAGACCCACCAAACATGCCAGCATCGATCTCACCGCCAGACCCACCAGCCCAGTCAAGTCTAGCATCAGCGTCATCAACGCCAACCCGGATCGCGATCTCCGCATTCCCAGCTCCTTTTCCCGCCGCACCGCCCCTCTTCCAGACGCCAACCAACGTCCTCTCCCTCCCCCCGCCGTCCCCCTCTCCACGCCACCCCCGACGTGGCCCCGCTCATCCCGCTCCGATACGCATGAGACACAGCAATCCAAGTCCGCACCGCTCTGGAATCGCAATCTTCCTGCTGCTTTTCCCGGACCGATCGGAGCGAACGTAATCGAGCGCAGAAGCACCGTCTCAGGTGTCTTCCCACCCGCTGTCCTCCCCACCCCTGTTCCTCCACCACGTCCCGACCGCCGTGCAGAGAGCCCCGAGCGCGCCCAGCCAGCCCAGAGAACCCAGTTCTCTCCCTCTCGTCGGCCCCTTCCTTCCTCCCCCACCGAGCCACCTCGCATTCCATCCCTCCACCAGCGTGTCCCTGCTTCTTCGGAAGATGAACACGAATCATCATCTCCCTCCGACACTTCCTCGGTTTCTGACCAGGACCCCTACGAACCAATGACCTTCGCTGATCCCATGCAGGCAGAAGACGACGACCGCGAAATCATGTTTTCAAGGAACGCGCCTACCTCAAGTCCCCAGTACGGGATCAGAAATTTACCCACTCGATCCAGGATAGCTATCGCAAATCGTGACGACAGTCAGAACGCCAACACGGTTGCCTCTGATACTCAGCACGAACAGACCACCCGCCCACGCCCTGTGCGCTCTGCGACACTCCCTCAACCGCCCGCTTCGAGCCCGAGCACCCCACAGAGTCAACCCCAAACCACCGGCCTCCCGCAAAGTCCACGAGCGCGCATGTCACCTCCAGTACCCAGTCCATTCACTCCATTCCCTGATCGTAGTCCTCCTCTTGCTACTCCCACAGCAGAGCCTCAGTCTCTCACCCTCCGCTTCGCCTCCATGGGTTTAGCGGAAGAACGCGAGCGAGAAAGGCAAACTCAGCAGGAAGTGTCAAGTCCTACTCCGGCTCAGAGTCCCATTCGAGCTGCTCCTGGTCCCACCAGCCCTGTGCGCCAACAGCCAGGGTGGCCTGCCAACGTCCCCCCTCTTCCACGCACACCAGGAAACACGGCTCACCGTTTCTTTGGTACGACGGATGTCCCGAGTAAGTTTGCGCTCCCCAACATTGATATTCACGATATCTCACGTGTCCTTTGCTGTCCAAGTAGTGCAGAGCCAGCCATTCAAGCCAAACGGCATATCTTCACCACCTCCACCATCGTTACCAACGAGCCCAACACACCCGGCGCGCTCCTTTTCGTCATCTCCGAATCTCAACGCCGCGTTTGATCGGAAGTCCTTTGCGCAGCAGTCACTTCGGCAGCAGCCCCTCCCTCAGTCGCAGCAGTTCCCGCAGCCGAGCGAACGCCAGCTTCAAAAACAGCGTGCTAGGAATTCCGACATTGATTTGGATGATGCGCCACCGCCTTCTTTGCGCCGATCGCCTTCGCCTATCCGTCAGGGCCTCGCTCGGGCTCCGGAAATTGAAATCACGAACGATGCACCGCCGAAAAGGCAATGGACACCCGGCCATGATGTCACGTCACGAACTGGTAACATGAGTGGGAACGGCACGCGCACTCCATACGCGGGGTTCCGTGCAGGGTCACAGTCCCCAGAAAGGAGGGGCCAATCGCTCGCTCAGCCACCAGTCCAATCACCGACTCGAGCCCAGCAGACAGCGGTACCAAGGATATCGCTTCCAGATGGACAGTACGATAATGATAATGATGTAGACGATGACGCACGCGGTCCCAGTATCGTTGTTTCAGGGCCTGGAAGTGGCTCTCGTGTTTCGGTTTCTGCACCTGGCACGCCTGCTATTTCGGTCTCCGAGGCACCTAGTATCACGGTCTTGGAACATGGAGCGCCTGCGATTTCGGTATCGGTTTCAGACTCGGCTCAGCCACGGAGACTGGGTGGCGGCTTTGGATCTCGACATACCCAAATTCAAGAGTCATCTCCTTCGCATTCCACTCCCGGCCGTGGTCCGGCATCTAAACGCGGTCTCCCTCCCCCTCCTTCCCCCTCGAACCCTATGCGTACCAACGGTCTCTCGTGCGGGGGGTGCAATGGTCCCATCATCGGGCGTATTGTGAGTGCCATGGGTCAACGGTGGCACCCTAACTGCTTCAAATGCACCATCTGCAATGAACTCTTGGAGCACGTGAGTAGTTATGAACGTGATGGGAGGCCGTATTGTCATTTGGACTATCACGAGGTCTGTGTTGTGTCATTGCGCTGCGATGACGACTGACGCGCGTCCGTATATGACTCAAACAGACTTTTGCTCCTCGTTGTTTCCACTGCCAGACGGCCATCATCGACGAACGGTTTATCACCCTAGACGATCCCGCTCTCGGTACACGTACCTACCACGAACAGCACTTTTTCTGTGCTGAATGCGGGGACCCATTCCTTGCGCCAACCGGTCCGCTTCCGCCTTCTGTTGCGCGCACGGGCGAGTTGAACCTCACGGGCGACGGCGAGTTCGTCGACGATGATGTTGGCTTCACGGTGTACAAGGGACACCCGTATTGCGAAGCCTGCCATGTGCGACTTCGGTTGCCAAAATGTAAGGCGTGCAAGAAGAGCATCAGGGATGGTGTCAGAGCTGTGGAGGCGTTGGGAGGCAAGTGGTGTTGGCGGTGCTTCGTTTGCGAAGTGAGTCAAACTTTGCTTTGCGCTTCTGCTCGACGTGAACTGACGCGGGAATGGTAGGGCTGCAAGAGTCCATTCGAGGACCCATCCTTTTTCTTGCGGAACGACAAGCCGTTTTGCGAGCCTTGTTTCAGTTTGATCTTGAGGAACGAAGTGTGAAGACGATGCCGATGAGCGTGTCATGATAGGAGGCGATGACTATTTTTAGAATTGATTAATGGTATGGTTTATTCCCCCCCTCTACCCATCTTGCTTTCAATACTTGATTATATGATATCCCATCATTGATGTTCTTGCTGTTGTCATGTATACATACAGCGTATTTATTGTATAGATTTTAAGTTGAGCTTTATAAATTATAGGCCGTGTTGCCATGGCCAGATCCCTGCACCGAGTGTTCTGTCCAATGTTGTGTACACCACCTCCTCGGCCCCAGCCCAGTACGTCGACTTTTGCTTAAATTCCTGAACTTAATAGGCCTCTTCTCTTTTCGCCATGGAACAATATATCGATAGCACTAGTGCTGTAAACAAAGGATACCGAGTGCCCTCACAATGAAACTGCCACTAGTGTATGTGACAATGACACTTCCTACTCTCTGCAGGTACCCCACCATCACCACACGCACGGGTCATCACCAAAGTAGTTCCCTGCCAAAGCAGATTCGGTGTGCCATGCACCGGGTAACATCCGGTGCAGCTTATACCTTTGTATGATTTCCGACACGGCGTTCGGATCACCCTCTGTTTGATGGAGGAGGCCGATATCAGGAAGAGGTGGTAGGTTCTGAAACACGAGGCGTGCCACGCCGACCTGGGCTAGATACTCCGGGACGGGCAGGCGCGGCGGATACTTGTTCTCCTGTTCGACGACACGCTCGATGGAGCCGTGTTCCCTGATAAACTTGAGCGCGCGATTCGGTCCGACGTTCTTTATCCGTTGCGAAAAGTCGGTGCCGAGGAGGAGTGCAAAGTCGAGGTAGCGCGCGCGGTCGAGGTGGAGGGTTTCGCGGATGGCGTCGCCGTGGACGACGACGATGGGGGATTCGCGCGCGGTGATGCCGCGTAACATGGGGGCCTCGTAGACGAGCACGTCGGTGTCCTCGCTCACGACGTAATCAGCGTGACCGTGGGTGACGAGGGCGCACGCGAGCGCTTCGGCCTCGAAGGGACCCGAGGACTCGATGCACGGGACGCCCATGGCACGCAGGAGTTCCTTGCACTCGTCGTATGTCTGTGTCGTTGGGGAGTTGCTCCGACGTTGATACGACCGGGAGATGGCGGTGCTCTTCTCGGCGAGTGTTATCAGCGCGGACTCGGTTTCGAGTGGGGGTGCGTCGGACGATGGGCCTGAGAGGAAGTTCCAAATGTGGCCCTCATCGAGCGTCATCTGGAGCTGTTGCTTGGACATGGCGTATTCGATCTTGGCGTCAAGGGTGTCAGGACTGGGGTGGTTGTGTTCTCGCTCTGGGATCTCGGGCCCTTCGAAAGATGGAGGGATGGATGTGAGCTGAGTGATACATTGGCTGTATTCGGAATATAATGTGGAGAGATCCGATTGAAAGGATTCGATAGAATCCGGGAGCGGGTCAGGCGTTGACGGTGTGGGCTGCACCGCGGCGTTCCAGTGGACAAATGGAAGAGTTGGAAAAATATGATCACGAGGGTCATCAGAGCCGATTTTGTCGTGTGTGGTTGTGGCATGATCTAGATGTGCTGATGGTGGCACGTCGTGTGGTTCGGATCTAGATGACAAAGGTGATGCGGCCACCGAATCCAAGACCTCCTGCAAGTCCATTCCGCCGTGTGGGAAGAAGTAAGAATTATGGGGTGGTGGAGAAGTATGGACAGGGCAGGATGTGATGCGGGTGCAGGGCGATGGAGGGGATGTCGGCGGAAGAAGGGTGGACCCTGACGCAGATGTGATAGTACCAAGGGCCTCGTTGACGCGTTGGCGATCTGTGCTTGGCAAGGAGCGGTAATACGGAAGAAGGCGGATCAGCTTGTGAAGTCTATGGAGTCTAGTTGATTCGATGAAGGCGCGGGCTGCGTCTATTTTTCGCGATTGTCTACGGCGCTCGACCTGGGGATGGTTGAAATGAGGATGGCAAAGGGTAGAAGCAGGAAACGCGGTGACCTCGCGGGCTTTGGCTGCGCTGCGCTGTTTTCCATCGAAGACGCAGATGGCACGTATGTCGGAGTCTCTCAGTTCTGTGAGGATACGGTGCCAGCCGAGGATGTGCCTGTGGGGGTGTGGGATGGGTGCGAAATGGAGGCGTTGGGTGACGAGGGTGGCATCGCTGTACGGGGGTGAGCTGCGGCCGGGTGTGGAGGACAAGCTCACATGACGACTGTCTTTCCGCGGAGGGATCTGAGACGGTGAGGGAGTGTCTTGAACACGTGTGGACTGTGTACGGGGTTGGACGCGCGCAGGACCGACCCTGTCAGCACTCACCATGTCTTTAGGAGGAACGGGGTGATGCCCAGCACGCCCATGACACTTTTCCAACTCCGCCTGCAGCCACGTCGACGCCGTCCACCATGTCCGTCATGCTCACCAAATTCGAGTCCAAGAGCAACCGCGTCAAAGGTCCGTCTCTCGTCCTCGACCGCCCCTGGTCTACATCCCTCCCCAAGGTCTCGCATTCCACCCCACCCAGCCCCTCCTCGCCGCTGCCCTCCACAACGGCAGCGTGCAGCTGTGGAACTACCGTATGGGTGTCCTCGTCGACAGATTCGAAGAGCACGAAGGTACTTCTGTCTCCACCGCATGGACCCCGCTGACATGCTCCCATAAGGCCCTGTCCGAGGTGTCGCCATCCATCCCAGCAGAGCCCTCCTCGTCACCGGCGGCGACGATTACAAGATCAAAGTCTGGGGTCAGTGCCATCCATCCCTTCCCAGCCGAGTCTGATGCCCCGCAGACCTGCGTCCTCAGAACCGTCGCTGTCTCTTCACCTTGCACGGCCACCTCGACTACGTTCGGACCGTCCAGTTCCATCACGAGATGCCTTGGATCGTAAGTGCCCCCCTCTCAGCTCATGCCCTTCATCCACCCCGCATCGCAGCTCTCCGCGTCCGACGACCAGACGATCCGCATATGGAACAGCACCTCGCGCAACTGTATCGCCATCCTGACCGGCCACTCTCACTATGTCATGTCCGCCCAGTTCCATCCAAAGGACGACCTCATCGTCTCGACATCCATGGACCAGACCGTGCGCGTGTGGGACATCTCCGGCTTGCGAAAGAGCACTCCCAGCACCGGTCCGAACAATTTCGACACTTTCGACACCTTTTCTACCGTAAAGTATGTCCTCGAGGGCCATGACCGCGGCGTCAATTTCGCCGCATTCCATCCCACCCTTCCCCTCATCGTCTCCGCCGCCGACGATCGCACCATCAAGATTTGGAGGATGAGCGAAACAAAGGCTTGGGAGGTCGACTCTTGCAGAGGGCACTTTAACAATGTTTCCAATGCGCTCTTCCATCCCAAACACGAACTCATCGTCTCCTGTGGCGAGGACAAGACAGTGCGCGTATGGGACCTTGCAAAGCGCACCGCAATCCAGACCTTTAGGAGGGAACACGACCGATTCTGGGTCCTTGCCGCACATCCCAATCTCAACTTGTTTGCTGCGGGTACGATCCCAACACACGTCCAGAGACGCTCCTGCTGATATGCTGCCAATGTAGGTCACGACAGTGGACTCATCGTGTTCAAGCTCGAGCGCGAACGACCCGCCTTTTCGGTCCATGCCGACTCATTGTATTACATCCGGGATAAATACGTCCGATCATATGACTTCAATACCGGCGCGGATATCGGCCTTCTTAGCGTCCGCAAATTCGGCAGCCCTTATGTCCCTCCCCGGACGCTGAGCTACAATCCTGCCGAACGGGCCGTCATCACGACGATCTCTTCGGACAATGGCTTGTTCGAGTTGTCTTCCCTGCCCACGCAAACAAATGGCGAGGTCAAGGACTCGTCCACGGATGGTAAGCGTAGCTCGGCTCACAGCGCGATTTTCGTGGCCAGGAACAGGTTTGCCGCCTTGAATAAGACCACACAGGTAATGCGACATTGTGACTGTCAGCCATGTGGATGCTCAGCGTTTCCTTAGCTTATCGAGGTTCGCGATCTGTCGAACTCTGTGGTGAAAGGCATCAAGGCGCCAATCCAGACCAACGAGATCTTTTACGGTGGGACTGCCTGTCTGATCCTGAGCTCAACGTCGTCCGTCGCTCTCTACGATATTCAACAGCAGAAAGTTATTGCCGAGCTGAACAGTCCGCCTGTCAAGTATGTCGCCTGGAGCTCGGACGGGCAACTGGTAGCCTTGATGAGCAAGCACAGTGAGTGCCGAATCCGCGTTCTTCATGGTGTTGCCGTAACCTCGATCCTGTAGCGATCACGATCGCCAACAAAAACTTTTCTCAAAGCAGCCTGGTCCATGAAACCATTCGAATCAAATCTGGAGCCTGGGATGACACGGGCGTATTCATCTATTCTACCCTCAACCACATAAAATATTGCCTTCCTCAAGGGTATGTCTGACGTGGCCGCATCACAACCATAGACGCTATCCTCACTTTGCTTGAAGCGACAACGGGGTGATATGCACGCTCGACAACCCTGTCTATCTCACGCGCATCAAGGGCAAAACAGCGCACTGCTTGGACCGTTCTGCACGGCCCCGAACAATTACGTTTGACCCTACGGAGTACCGGTTCAAGCTTGCCCTGCTCCGAAACAACCATGAAGAGATGCTACACATCATACGGACATCGACGCTGATTGGGCAGAGTATTATTGCATATCTGCAGCAAAAGGGGTTCCCCGAGGTAAACATGAACGTGTTTGTTTGAGACTACTGTCTGACACCAGTCGTAGGTCGCATTGCACTTCGTCCAGGACAAGAATACAAAATTCGACCTTGCTATTGAATGTGGAAATCTCGATGTAGCATTGGAGAGCGGAAAAGCGATCGACCGACCAGAGTGTTGGGAGCGTTTGGCGCAGCAAGCGCTCAAACAAGGAAACCACAAAGTAGCTGAGATTACAACCCACGTTTTACAGCGCAATTGACCGATCGTCCTGTTACAGATCGTTGAAAAGGCATACCAACAGACCAAGAACTTTGACCGCTTGTCGTTCTTGTATCTGGCTACTGGCAGCACGGATAAACTGTCGAAGATGCAAAAGATTGCGGCTGCGAGAGGGGATCCAATGTCACGCTTTCATAATGCCTTGTATGCTGGTGACGTGCAAGGAAGAATCGCCGTCCTACGGGACGTGGGTCTTCGTACGTGTTTGTTTTGATCGCATTTTGGGCCGTTTCGTTGACCTGAATTGCAGACCCGCTTGCTTACTTGACTGCGAAAACGAACGGCTTGGACGAAGAGGCAGCCGAAATCCTCGAAGCTGCTGGTCTGAGCGAAGCGGACGTTGACGACGTTCCTTCATTCGGTCAGTCGACGCTCAAGCCACCACCCATTGTCACTTCCACTGCAAACCTCGACTGGCCGTCGATTCCGATCGGCGAGAGCTTCTGGGACCGTGCACTCGCGAACGGCAACCTGGAAGGGGATGGCGAAATTCCTTACGTCAATGGACATGACGCCTCGGCTGCCGCTGCTTCCTCCGCACTCGACGATTGGGCAAAGGAAGAGGAGGTTCCTGAAGTTGATGCTGATGAGGCTGGATGGGACCTTGATGCCGAGGATGCCGACGGCGAGACTCACACGGAAGAAGAATTTGAGGATGCCGTCGGTGAAGACGAGGATGAAGGGACAGGTGCGACCCCTGGTGTGAGTGAGAACGAGCTTTGGGTACGCAACTCGCCGTTCGCAGCGGATCACGTTGCGGCAGGGTCTTTCGACACCGCCATGCAGGTGAGTCGACATGGAGTACGGAGGTTTCGGGCTATAACTCAACGATGTTCAGTTACTGAACCGGCAATTTGGGGCTGTCAACTTCGCACCCCTGAAGCAGTTATTCCTCCATGTCTACCGGTCATCACATGCTTACGTCTCCCCGCTGGCATCTTTACCTCCTCTCCAGGTCCACATCAGACGCAATCCATCAGAAACCTCGCCTGGGCGGGTCTTGCCTGTTGTGGTGCGATCCCTGCCGTCAGTACGAACTGAGCTCTCGGAAGGTTTCCGTTGCGTCTCAGGCAACAAGCTCCCTGAAGCTCAGGTTGTGTTCCGATCTGTCCTGCAAACGTTACTTTTGGTAGTGGTGTCTTCGGATGAGGAAGCAAAGGAGGTTCGTCAATACATTCACCTGCATCCCTTTTGATGACCCTGACTGGGTGGAAACAGTGGCGCGACACCGTGGTTTCCGTACGCGAATACCTCCTCGGGGTCTCCATCGAATTGGAGCGACGACGCGTTACTCAGGACGAGCCAGACAATGTCCGTCGACAGTTGGAGCTCGCGGCATACTTTACGCACTGCCAACTCCAACCGCCGCATATGCAAATAGCGTTACGAAGCGCAATTGGGGCGTTCGCAAAGGCTAACAACCACGCCACTGCTGCCAAGTTTGCGAGACGTCTATTAGAACTTGACCCCGACCCCAAAATTGTTGCGCAGGTGTGTTCTATTCGGTGTCCAAGTGGCACCAAATTGAGATGTATTCTCTCTACAGGCGCGCCAACGGATTGCAGCAGGCGATCGAAACCCCCGGAATGCAGTGGAGATCTCCTATGACGAGTTTACCGAATTTGATATCTGTGCAGCCACGTATACGCCGATTTACAAGGGCTCTCCATCGGTACACTGCCCGTATACGGATGCGTCGTTCTTGCCCGAATTCAAGGGGAAACTGGATCCGCTTACGGAGGTGACGGAAATTGGGGTGACGGCGAGTGGGCTGCCTGCTCCACGGTGAGGTGGCACTAGATAGAACGAGGTGCACTCTTCATTGTAAATGATGATAATTTCGAAGCATGACCAATCATGTGATTCACAAACATGACGTGACGTGGCTCTGCGTTTCTTCCATCTGCCAGCCATGGACGACGAAATGGACAACACGGCGGTCGACATCGCCAGTTTGCTGGAGAGCCCAAAGCCACCCTCGCAGCCACCGTCTCAGTCTCAGTCGACAGGGCAGGACCGGACGTTGGAAGAAATTCTCGCGCAATCATCGACGGATCTCATCCACTCGTTCGCAGCGTCGATTAACCACAGCGCGGTGAAGGAGGCGAGCAAGACGGAAGAATTCAGGGAAGGTATCTGCAGGCGCAACGCGCATATATGCTGGTTTTTGTTGACCGACTGCAGAGTTCAAACGGCGGTTGTTTCGGTCCATCATGAAGACGTATGTATGGTCGACCGCGCGACTCGCACACGAAACGGAGTCATCTGAGGGGAGGCTCGCCAAGGGGGTGCAAGATTTGTTGTCGGCGGAAAGGGAGCAAGGCAGGTCATCTCCTCCCAGTGTTACGATGCTTGGTAGCTCTGTGTGCGTTGGAACGAACGTGGCTGCTGACCTGGCTCGACAAGATCGACTTCGTGCGCGACTCTCGGAGCTGATGGCTGCGGTCAGCAGGGCGGTGGAGATGTTTGCAGGGTTTTGATACTGGTTTTTGTTGATCACGATGAGCACTGTAAAAGGAAATTTCCGAGTGACGACAATTGGATGTGTTGTCGAGCACGTCGCGTTGGTCGGCAAAAAATGCAGTTGTAGTACGCCACAGTGCACCACCACCAGGGCGATTCCTTCCACGACCGATACAATGTCCCTGGGAAAGGGCCCCCACTGTTCATTCGTCTTGCTCGCCGAATTCGACATCGATAGTGGGGCTCAGCTCACCTACCAGTTTCCACAGCCGCTCGGGACAGATGAGGGGTGAGCCAGACACCTCCCCGTCCAATTTTCATGATTGATGCCCCGATAGCCTCCTCGCCAACCTGATGCTCCCCGATGGTGCTGAGCGACATCTCGAAGACTGGACCATATTCTTCCTCAACCAGACCCCATTCAACACCATCTCGCCTGTCCTCGCCCTCGAGACCTCCGAATCCTCCGATGATCTCTCAAACAACCCAGACGGACACCCGGAACTCATATACGTGCTGAACCTGGTCCGGACAAAACACGACAAGACAGCTCGGAGGTGCGTGCCTGTCCGAACCAATCACGACCAACAAGTGTGTTCTCTGACCCGGCTCGTCCCGCGTTCGCAGAGGTGCCGTCGTCAAAGCGATGGCCATTTGCACGCGCCATCCGTTCATTCAGATCTTCAAGGCGAGTATCGCCGCGGTCTTGGTGTTTCAGTCCTGTTCGCTCACGCTGCCCACAGCCCGTCCTCCTGCTCGCCCTGGATGACTACTTTGCCAACCCTTCACAGGACTGTCTGGCCCGCCTGTTCGATGCCATCAACTCCATGTACGTCACCGGTGCCCCCGAACTCACCCGATACGAGAAGCTCGTGATGCGCGCGTCCGAGCGCAAAGATATCTTTGGCGAAAAGTTTACCTCCCCAAAGATGCCCGACCACGCGCCCAACCCCAACTTGAGTGGCTCCCACGGAAAACCGCAACACAAGACGACCTCGTCGACGGGGTCGCATTCCAGCGAAGACGGGATACTCATTCGCCGTCATCCTCAGGTCGAGGGGACGCGCGAACGCTCCACGACCGAGAGCAGCGTCGCCAGTTCTCATCTGCACCAACCTAATCCGTCTTCTCCGTCCGATTCGTCGTTTTCCCTGGGTGGGAGTGCGGTCTGGGTCGGCGATGAGAGCGCCATTCTGGACAATCAGGTTGGCGTTGCGATCGGAGGCGGACCGGGGAGCGTTACCTCGGGCACCCAGGCCAGTCGGGGTCGCAGGTCGACTGACGCATCGTCCTCTTCGTCCAATGGTTTCGCTCGGGAACACAACGCCCACAACGGCGCGATACCCACGGCCTCGGACCCGCATTTGCGTTCTGGATTATCCAAAGATACCCATTTTTTCCAAACGAACATAGCTTACAAAGGACACCAGTTACCCATCAAGCTTCCCCTCGCCACGTTTCCCGAGGAAGTCGGTGATGTCAGTCCATGACTCTTGCTACCCGCGCGCGACGTGGACTGACGCCTTGCATATACCCTAGTATTCCTTAATTCAGTTAATACAGACATTCTCTGCACCGATTGTAACCGTTTCTGGACCACACCATCCGCATTTACACACGAACGGAAATCTCACTCATCCCATAATAATTCTCTTTAATGCACTCGTCACCGGAAAGCGTATTCTCTTTTTAGGTCATAACATACCCGCAGGTCAAGTGGCCAACTATGTGTTGTCAGCATGTGCATTGGGTTCAGGATGCGGTGCGATCTTGAGGGGTTTCATCGAACGTGCGTTTCCGTATGCTGGGTTGGCGGGGGGCGAGGACTGGGTTACGACGTGAGTCGGGACGTCACTCGAGAGTGTGGATGGACGCTGATGGCATGTGGGTCTATAGACCGGCATACATTGCAGGCGTGACGAATCCGATCTTTGAAACGTCGGGATCGTGGGACCTGCTGATGGACGTGGGGACGGGTCGAGTGGTGGTCTCCAAGGACATTCATATTTCTTTCCCCGTCGCCGCCACGCCTCCGGCCATCGTTCCCCTAATCGCTCGCACGGGCGTGATTCGTCCTGAAAACTCGGCGCCGAGCGAGGAAGAAATTGCACGGATAGCCACGCGCGACGGGGCCCAATCCAACCAGAAATCGGATTTCGCAGCACGACCTGATAACTTGGATAACTTGTTCATCGAAGACGTACGTGGTCTCTCGACGGACGAACGTGCACAAGTAGATTGATGCGTGTTTTTCAGCTCATTTCTGCCATCACGTCACACTTTGGTGAGACGTTGGTGAGGTTGCGGTTCACCGAATTCGTGAGTCGATTCGTGCGGCTTGCATCGAGGTACGAGGAAGTAGCGACTGGTTCGACGGCCTTGGGGTTCGCGACTGTCCCTTTTGCTGAAAAATCGCTGGGGAGCGGTGTTGTATTTCCGGACGAATCCCTGGCGGCCAAGGAATTGGCCGTCAACGCAAGCCGTGTCGAAGGTTGGCGAAGGACAAAAACCTATCAGTACTGCACGATCGTACGTACCGTGTGGTGAATGTGTCATTTCGACGATGTCTTACAGAGGGACAGGACTTTCAAAAGCATCGCGCCACGGACGCGATCCAAGGGTTTGATCTCGCACATCAGCTTTCCCGCCTTCGTCTTGCGAGAAATCTGACTGATTCCGAGGCCGAGCTCATCGTTCGCACCATTGCTGAGAACGTTCGATCGTATGAGCAGGTCGTCGAGGTATGTCGTCTTGCTAGAAAATACCAAGGGTGATTTATTGGCGTCGTCGTAATAGCTGTTGGCGCATGTGCCCCCTCATGTCGGAGGACTACTGCCTCTCGGCTTTTGCTTATTCCATCAACACGAGTCCGTGCGCGAAGCGACCGTGGACATTTTCAACGAGTTGAGAGCTCACCCGGTAATGTCGGCCGTCTCTGTACACCGCACGGCGACTCATGTCACTTTCTTGGTCACAGGTCGGTGTGATATCCCTCCAAGCACTCAATCACTTCCAGCGGTACGCCTACGTGCGACAAGCCTACGCTCGGGAATGTCGCGCAAAAGAGGGCGGATCCGGCGGCACCAATCACCTCGTTCCGCCGCCCCTGCTTACCTCGCGTACGCCTTCGAACCGAAGTGAGATCAGTCTTGGCGGATTTTGATTTTTTTCGCGGTCCTCTTTCATTGTGACCCTTAGCTTACTTTCGACCTTTTTTTGCGTATATATCCATTTTTGTAGAGCTGGCTATTACATGCCTATACCTTACCGGGGGACTTGATCACGTCGTAGCGGGGATCGAGCATCACAATGCATATTCATAAAAGTTTGTAACTGTGCTTCGTAACAAAAAAATTCCGAAAAGTCGAGTATTGGAGTGGTCGAGCATTGGCTCGCAAGACACGTCTGCATCCGTATAACAAGCACCTCTCCCCACAGTCCAAGTCCTAGCGAACTCGTGAGGGCAGGTGCGTTTCTAAACCATGGGCTCGGCATTCCGAGCATACAAACGAGGGATACACGACGGGGCGAGATATCGGAAGAGCGATGCGATGCGCACGCCTTCCGGATGTATCACGTAGAGCATAAACATCAGTATCGCAGCGATGACGGAGCCAGCGACCAGTGCGACGACTTTGTTGACGCTCTGGTATGCAATAAAGAGGAATTGGGCCGCAAGGAAGCCTACGCCCCACAGGTAA
>JBBPNP010000208.1:0-44419 GCA_038090955.1 Xerocomellus intermedius
GATTCATTAATGACATAATGGTGACATAATATAGCCTTTACATAAGGTATGTAATCATCTTATGGCATTCCAGGGTCTAATATATGTAATGAGAATACAAAGTCAAACAACTGTCCCAATGAGTTGTTATTTTGCTATGGCTGCCATTTCATCAAATCCTAACCGAATCCCTTGATTCTTGCACCCATAGAAAGCCAGGAGTAAGCCCTTCATTTCATACACTCATATGTTAGGGCCCAGGTTAGATGCGGTTAGGGGTTATCAACTTTAGTGAAAAACATGCAAACATTGGGACAGTTGTTTGAGCCACTGTATCTTACAGCAAAAGTCCAAAAACTGTTACAATGGTGTTCCTGTTTTAAAACTGTTATATCTCGGCGGCCCCTGGGCCAAATCACATGACATAGTGATCGGTTTGTAGCCAAGGGTTTGTACTCTATTTGGTCCCACCAAAGAGAAGTGGAATTCCCACGGGTGGTTGCGGGATGCTTCGCGCCCCGGTTTGAGGTTAGTTATTGTAACACTTTTTGGAGTCACTGTATCTCCGTGACAGCGACACAAGAAAGGTTGCGTCTGTGGTTATGGTCTGTCAACGGTAAGGATGCGGATGATAAAGCAGGGGTGCTCATTGAGGATGTCATCGCTGAGGGAACAGCTGCAGCCGTGGTTTCACTCTTCTCCTTCTTTTTGGTACATATGAATCCAAGCTGGGGCTTTATCTTCCATCCTGCCACCCAGCCAGTAACAAAAAGGCCATGAGTGGGTGTCGGCCCTGGATTTGTCCGTGCATAACATGTTCGTGCATTTGATTCCTTTGGGATTGTTTTTATGAATGCGAATTCCAGTGGCCAGGTTGACCTTTCCTCCGCTCCTCCCTCCGCCAACAGCCACATTAGCATATTCAGAGCCTGGGGCAGCTAGTTTCTGTCGTCCCACGATCACATTGGCCTTTTCTATAAGTGATTTCAATGCGTCTTCGAAAATATATGCAACGGAGATGGACGAAGTGGAGGAAGAGGTTATCGTGGTGGAAGCGGATGATGCAGATAGCTTGCTTAGTGCGAGTTCTCGAAAGATCTCCCATTCTACTCCATTCGGAAGCCCTTGCAGTAGGTCGAACACAGACTCCTCTGTAGTGTATGTGACTCCCATCTGTATGAATCTCTGACGTGCATCTTCGAATACATAGCGAGTGGCATCTTCTGCGTCCTTGAGTTTTTCGGAGCAAATATGCATGTGCAACTCATACTGGGAGAGGACATCGTTGTGGGAATAGTGTTAAGAGAGCAGGTTCCATTGTTGACGTGCGGTTTGGGATTCATCTAAGAAATTGGCAATGACTGGGAATATTTTTCGATCAATTAGAGCCTTGGCTTGTGCATCCTTGGCTAACCAATCGAGGATTTTCTCCTTTTCTGCGTCAGTGACAGCTTTGGGGTCTTTTGGGGTTGGAACGACTGAGGTGAAATCGACAAAGTTGCTAGAGTCTAACCCATTGCTACAGTGGGGCCAAAGCCATTCACCTTGGAGCACCAGAGTCATTTGCCTATGCCATTGGGTGAAGTTTTCTGTGCCCGTTAACTCGCATATATGCTCGTATTTCCCCATTTTCCCAATTTCGGATTGATCGATAAAGTGATCTGAAACGATCGTGATCAATCGAGAACGGTTTCAGCTTGGATTCATGACAACACTTAAACAAGCTGATTGAGTCTAGTCTCGTATGATCTGAGCTCTACCCTGCTAGAGCTCAGGGCTCATAACCTGATCGAGCTAACCCAATGTCAGCTCAGCGGTCGTCTGGTGAGAGAACGCTAATCATATTTACCTAGCCCAATGTCAGCTAGGGAAATGATTGTAAGTTACATGTGATGTAATGTATGCGTGCGGATACATACCTCAGCGGTCGTTTGGTGAGAGAACGCTGAGGGAAAGAAGAAAACGCGAGACGAGAAAGAGTACACGTGATAACGTAATGCTGTGCATGTGCGTGGACGAGGTGCGAGATGATACAATACGTGCAAGAGAGGAATGAGAATAAGGATAATCTAACATTGGCTAGTCTCTAACTAGACATTTAAATCGCATCTGAGATCTGAGTGAGGCCGGGTCTCAGCCTTCAAGTTGCTGCCAGACTCCCAAGACCATGAACTGCTAGACAAGGTGTTTTCCCGTGACCTACGTTCAGCACGCGGTAATGATTTTGAAAGTGAGTCAGTGGCTGTGAGGCCACAACCACTATGACGATTCTACCCAGTGAAAATTGGATGCGCGAGGATCGTGTGATCCACACTATAATTCTCTCAACGTGCGATGTGAGAAGTGTTACCCACACGTCCACACACGCCAGCGAACTACGCGTTATTCGACGCGCGTGCGCACTCTGGAGCGCAAACCACTCACGGGCGACTTGCAACGGAGGTTTCAACACCTCTTCCAAATGCTGGAACAGGAACGAGTTCAGCATCGCCCGTACGAACTCGACGGGTCGCAAGAGCAGTGACCGCTCGCAATAGAGCAAGTCGGAGAAGGGGGCGTCCGTCTGATGTTCTTTGCCTTGGCACCGACACCCATACTGAGATGGGGATGGTGTCCTCTATCCCCACCCCTGCCTCCACCCCTCGCCTCTTGGATCACCACCTAGGCCTCAGCACAGGACTTCAGCCCGTGCAGCTATTAGCTGGTTTCCCCCACGCCGAGTGGATTCGTTGAATCGAGGTTCGGGGCGGACAGTTGTTCACAGTGTGCACTCCATCTTTGAGTGACGCGAAGAACGCAGTGGTTGGTTGGTTTGGTCTTAATATATCATGAACTCCGGTAATGTCCCCCAGCACAGCGCTCCGTACCTTACCCACCCATGTTTTCGGTTTCGCCTCGAGATGACGATGGTACTTGAAGCGATCATGTTTTCTTCTCCGCTTGGACACGTTCTAATGAGGCCTTCCGTTCTTCAGCTTTTGCGTTGACTGGCGTTCGCCAGTGCCAAGTTTCAGGGTGATATCACCCCTTACAATGTTACACTTGTGTCATTCGATGTAAATGATACTGACGATGAGAGGCAAGTCAGATACAAACTGCGAACAGGTCATTGACTATATTTAGTGGGGACAACCAACGCCGCAGCCAGGTAACAATGGGCTCCCGACATCAAAAGGCCGACGAGACGAGTGGCGAGTACAAAGATTGCCACCAGACTGTCCCTCTTTACTATCCTTGGCCCTATTGACATACTTCGCTCGCCACTGTGATTCATCATTGACGGCTACGATTCCTCCCTTCGACACGGGTGATGCAGCATTCGGAATGTCGCGCCTCGCACCCACCTCGATTTCAGTAACCTCGAGACCTGCCGCTCCTCGGCTGCAAGGTTGAGGCGCGAGCGACTTTTCCCGTCAAAGAAGTGACAGGCTTACCACCACTCTGGTCCAATCTGCAAGCGTGGTATCGTCAAGCCCATGCGTGATCTTTCTCCCCTCCGCAATTCTGTCCTTGAGAAACCCGAAGAAACCCATCCATCACCAGGAAATTTAGCTTGGCTCGACGGCGCTGTCGAAAGCCCTCCCTCCTTTCTCCAGCCAAAAGAAACTTGCATTGGAGTATGCAGGCCTCCTAATGGTCGTCGGAACGTTGTAAGGTGGATTGGTCTTAGACCAAGGACAGCATTAGACGCCGGCCCACGTCACTGACCAGACATACAGTTAGCTTTGCCTCACTCAGCATCTGCGTAATTACACATAATATTATGGTGCTTGATCTTCAGCCTTCTAATTTAACGTGGCGAACCTATCCAACACTTCTTCGTCAGCGGGTTTGTCTTTTGCCTGGCGTGAGCAATTGGAGTTCTTCTCCACGAACAGAACACGGCAAAGAGCAATTCTCTCCATTACAAAGATACGGAGACGAGATACAACACGAGGTGTTCAAATGAGTGTGGGAGTCCATTCGAGAAAAGATTGGATCGTCAAAGGATACCAAGCCGGAGCCAAACAGGGCAGGAAACATCAACAGAAAGGGAGACTTGTATAACAGACTTGTAACTAGAGAAAGAAATAAGAAGCTGGAGAATGATCCTACTTGGGTTCCTCATCCCTCACGTTCCTCCACCTTGACTTTCTCGTCAACGTAATGGGGAGGAGCAACAAATAAGGTTTCGGGAACTTGCTCATACACGATATATTCGCGGTGAACGGTCTCCTCACCACGCTCACCGCGTACGGTGCGATAAGCAAGAACGGACAAAACCCAGAACATCCTCAAAAGAACGCCAATACCACAGCCTTATCATACAATAAATTAGCCCGGAACAAAAAGGATCTTTGATCTCTTACCAAGAACGAAGGCTACTGCACGACCTTCCCAGGGACCAAGCGCTTTGGTGGCCCTGTGGATGCGCCCCAAGAAGCTCTTGCGGTGCTTGTGGTGGTGGCCGTGGTGTCCATGGTGTCCATGGTGTCTATGGTGGGGGTGATGTTCATGGTCCTCACCACCACCAGGGTGGTCGGGGCGCTTATCGCCATGGTGGTTTCTGGGTTTTCCTTCCTCGCTCACTTCTTCCTCGGAATGAAGTTCTTCCTGGGAATGAAGCATGACGTCGTGCGAAGGATAACCCACAGGGAGAATGTGGACTTCCACAGGCCTGGCCACTGCAAGATTGGCATCGATGAGTGGCATCCCAAGTGCGTGGCGGAAAGCGTTGGATAAGCGGAGAGCTTTTTCCCGCAGCGAGGCTCCGCAGAAGTGGCCGGGGAGACCTTTGTCCTTGCCTTGAGGAGGGGGGTTCATGAGGATTGGGGGACGGACGACATTGTCATCATTGCCGTTTACGTTGGCGTTTGCCAGCGCATGGCCAAAGCGAATGTTGGCATTCGCATTAGATGGATTATTGATGACGCGGATCGGCTCAGCTACAACGAGGCTGACTGTGGATGCAAAGAATCGTTCAGTCGAAACCATAGGGCTGAGGTAACGAATGATGTCTCACCTGCGCTCGCTCCCGCTAGGAATATGGGTAAGACAGAAAGACGCATGCTGTTTAGGCCTTGCTAAATTACTGCTTTGTCAAATGGAAGAAACCAGTGGTGTAGATGGATTGTTACAAGGGATGGAAATCGACAGAGGCGGGATGAAGTGACGGTAGGGGAGGACTAACGACTTCAAGGAGTCAGTCGATAGGCTTACCACAAGTTTCAGACTCCGACCAGCCACCGGACCAGTCTTACTGCAACCATTCCGCAGTCGCCATTTCCAGCGGTCGCCCGCCTTACACGCGGTTTGCCATGACTACGACAGGTGCTGACGTTGAGTCGGGCAAGTCTCACCTGGCGTTCTCCCCAGCATAAACTGGAAGAATATTGTATATGTCCAGGAACCCTCCACCAATAATACGTGTGGTCTCGGACCCGAGCTTTGCCCATGGGAATGGTTTCGATCACTGGAATCAGCCAGACGACTGCAGCGGACATGCATAAAATAATATGACAACGGATGGTATCAGCATTACGCTCATATATGTCAGCCAGGGTGAAGCCGTAAATACGACGAGATGAAATCATACTGCGGATGATTGCCTGCGAAACAACAAGCGAAGCGTAAGCGTCCGCAGTAGGCTACTTGATTTGTTACTTACGCAGTGACGCTGAACTTGAGCGAGGTAAATACAACCGTTAGCTTGACCGCGTTTCCTACCAATTCCGACCACCCCTTTTCATCGAGCAGGACCATCCCATCGTCCTCCTCTCCGTGTAACCGGTAAAAACGAGCGTAAATTGTGACTTCAGGTTTATACCTGAACTCGGATATCCACCAGTCGTCTTTGGTGGCGAAGCGGTGAATGAACAGATCTACTACTTTCTAGGTGTTAAGCATCAGTGTAATGTACCTAGGATATTCGAGCTGCAGTACGTACACGATAACTCATGGCCTGAAGTGCGGCCCTACCAAATGCACGTTTCTCGTTTCTGCAACTCACTATGACCTGGGGCGGAAGTTGTTGCGCTGAGGTGACAAACTGGTGAAGGACAGTGATAGCTGAGACAACATCTGCTGGTAGCGTCGGAAGTTGCGGCTCGGGGGGTCTCGGGGTCTCGGTAAATCGACTCATGATGAGGCTGAGACGAGACCAGTCGAAGGTGCGGTCCTCATGGCCACAACCCGTGTGACAGATAGGGGCTGGAGTTCACTCAATAGAATTCTTGAAACGGCGATTTCCGACATCGGTCTGATGGCGTAGTTGGTTATCGCATCTGTCTAACACACAGAAGGTCTCCTGTTCGAGCCAGGGTCAGATCATTTTTTGCTCCTTTTTTCTCCTACAATCCTGATCACTTGCAAGTTGCAACGCCAGCCTCTTGTAAATTCCTGATCTCAAGGGACTCTGCTCTCCCTCTATGTGTCCCCGAAGATCTATTCATGTCTAGCAACCTCGAGAAAATAGGCGGTTTGTTGGGAGAATATTTGCTACGTGACTGACAGCCTTTCAGTAAAGTAACGGTGACCCGTTCTGACCTGCACAGGACGCTTGATGTAGCAGACTCAAGATAACGAGAAAATCGTCCTCTACACGTCCGAGGATGCGAGGAGCTGGTCCTCCGAAGGCAAGTACATATTGGAAATTGATATCACACACATTTTCTAGCGACGTTGGTAGCCACACCCTCACGGTCAAGCCAACTTTCAAATGTCTACGGTTAACTCGACCGCACTGTGTAACGGGTGTCGTCGAGTCTGCGCATATCCCGTATGTCACGGTCTTCAAACGTGTGGATGGGGTTAAGCAGACAAAGTCCGCATCGGAACCCGTAGACATGGTATTCAGCAGGCGTGAAACTTTGGAAGCAGGCACCAGGGTTTCTTCTCAGCCAGATAAATACTACGTCGAAAATGTCTTGTTGATCCCCGTACTTTGAGCTCGTGCCCATCGGTAAAGGCCTCACTGTGACCCCCAGAACTCTACCACAGCTCCTTGGTTTTGCATGGTACACTGGATAGCCGTGGAGACCGTGGTTTCAGCTACTGTGTTTTGTCACCATGCCAAACCGGCTACTAATTATTCCGATTGTTTTCGTGTGCAAAGTCACGAGAAAAAATGTTCGTTTGTTCCGCAGCCACCACTGCCAGTGCTGCTTCAGCGTAGTCCAGCCGTCTCTAGGCTGACCTTTTCTCAGTGCTCGTTATGGCGCCCAACTTGACCGCGAGTGCGTTCTGTGCTCTAAGACCCCGCTATCTATCTACCAAAGTGATCACACTCGGTGCTCTCATCACCTTTGCGATTACCGTCTATACGTTTTCGTCTTCCGAGTTTTCATTCCGGCCGTCGGACTGGTCCTCGGTCTTTGCGGGACGTCAACGGGGAACATGCTCGCCTGAAGCGTGGGCCTCGGGATATTGGACGTATAGTCCAAACACCGACTTGCCTGCGCTCACGAGTGCGGATCAGGTATTCGCTTTTTCCGGGTTGGAGGGATGTGCAGCAGATCGGGAATACCATTGGCATTTGGGGGTAGACAACGAAGAGCAATTCAACAGATTCCCGGACGTCACTTCGTATAAATGGCGACCGTCGTCTCAATGTGATGTCCAACCACTCAATGGTGCTGCCTTAGTCAAAGACATGGTCGAACAGGGTGGATGGCTTCTGATGGGTGGTGAGTTTTCCTTTTTCGCGTGTCGCTCGACCTATCTTGACACGAGACCTTGGGCACGGCTAGACTCGATAATGGAGAACCATTTTTTTTCGCTGTCATGTCTTCTCTACCCGCACGTCCGCGCGACCCCAAATTATACCGAAAACCCATATTTCGACAGAGCATGGCCACAGAAATTATACCTTTCGCCCACATCCCCTCTATTACCCGAACTTGACTTTCCTCCCGACTTCTCCATCGAAAATACTCCCCTCGTCCTCTTCCGCCGCGTCGACCTGCTACTCAATCAAGAGGATCTTGAGACACTATACCAAAATACCTTTAGGACGGAAGCAGAGGACGAAGATCCCACTGCTACCAACGCCACCACAAGATCCCTTTTCAGTGACGAAACGACGTGGTCGTTGTCACCTTCGGAATACATGCCTATCCTCTTGGCTTCGCCACCAGAAGGAAACTTTGGGACCCTGATCGTGAGCACAGGTGGGCACTGGACGACCACGCTGATGAGTGCGTTCCGCGACGAAGAGGCTGGAGATGAAGCGGGGTATGGCATCGAGGGTGTCAAGGCATTCTTCAAGGTTGCGATGCGGACGTGGGCGGGGCAGGTCCAAGACGCGATTGACGAATACCGGCGCAACGGCGGCACACGACCGAAACAAGTCGTCGTCAGGGCTTATCTACCCGGCCACGAAGACTGTCATGATCACCGTGAACCATGGACGGAGATTCAACCATACCAGTTCCGATGGTACAACTGGCCATGGATCCAGGATTACAATGCGATCTTTAAGGTCGGTGCTACCACTTTCAGCATTGCACGCACCTTACTTGCAAATGTTGATATGGGACGACGTACTGATGGTCTTCTTGTACATGGACACAGGATCTTCTCACGACATCTGAATTTGCGGACATTTTCTACCTACCCATCGACCGTCCGGGACGTCTCCGACCCGATGCGGTTCGTCTCCTTCCCCTTGTTAACTCCACGTACCTCGCGCTCATAGTCCCATCTTAGCATGCCGGTGATTGCCTACACATCATGACTGGCGCTGGCGTCCTTGAGGGGTGGTCACACTACATTTGGCACTTTGTCACCAAGGAGATTGCCGGACGGATACGATAGGAAAAGATGGGGTCGTAGGACTATCTGGGCCATCGCGTCACCCCTAGATAACCGATGCTCAGCGTCGAGGATCTCGATCACAGTCGTAATCGATGGACTCGGGGCTGCGGATATCCAGGACATTTGGACTCGCTCGTTAACCCGCTCTTCTAATTAATATACCTTTAGACTCAGTGCTGGTCTTTGTATTTATCTCGTCTTAGTGCTTGTGTATTTGATGATGATGGGGATTGGATTCAGGATGTGTCGTGGGGAAGGATGCTCAATTGTGCGCAAAGAGTCAAGACTCATCTGATACGTGTTTGGGTGCGTCTGACTGATCCATCGGGGTGACATCGCAAGAATCCCAAGAAAGGCTGTCTGAAATGACCTATATCGGTCTTCGGTTCATCCTGGAGCCCCGAGGACCCAGGAGGTTCTAGTTACATACAACCGGTTGAACCGGTTCGCCCTGCTCACCACATGCCAGCGCATTTCCGAGCACTTAGTCATCTGGTCATCTGGTCATCCGACCATCTGTGCGGAGAGGTACACTGGATCATGTGGAAAGGGCCTGGAGAACGTTATGCTTTAGCTCAGGCTGTCGCAGACAATGAGTCATTTGGATGATGTCATAATCCTCGAACACCCGCAAGGATTTATGCTGTGTGGCGTTTCGACTCGGACCTCCAGTAAGGCGAGACTGATCTCGTGGTTTTGCGATAAGACAAAACATTAAAGTACCAAGTACACCCGACAGTGACAGAAGAAAAAGAACGAGCGTGAGGATATACAGTAGGTGTTGCACAGGAACACGACACAACACGATATGATGCGACAGGAACAGCACGAGAGGGGGTGAATTATCGTGAAACGTGTACATATAAATATATACGCAAATACCGTCCACGGGAAAAGAACTAACGAGTACTTGATGATTCGAGCCGACTTTCGATTGGGCGCACAACATGCGATGGGTAAACGTTAATACAACATGGATGGGGCGACCATCGGAGGTTGGGAGGCCAGGAAACTATCAGATGAGAGGTCGCGCCCGTGGAACACGCGAGGTGATGAATAACCTGCTGCGCGTACTGGGGGTGGAATGGTCATGTATGGCCCGGAGGGTGCTCGGCGGATGATGTCCTCTGTAGACGAGTATCGTGTATGGCTTTGCTCGTAACTCGGTGGTAAGCCGCGGTCGGCCGAGGATACCTGTTGGTCAAGCATCATCGTCTAATACATACATATACGTAAGACGAGAAGGGGACTCACGGGCGTGCCTGAATTGCTTTGTGGAACACTCGCTGCCAGTGCAGGTGTGCGGGCACCAGAGGACAAAGGATGCTCTGGTACAGTCGGCATCCCACGAATGGAGCGCGCCGGCTCGGGAAAGTGCTGCGTCATGGGGGTCGACGCAATACTGTCAAAGTTTTCCCCTATCCGAATAACGCCATCTTCGACGTCTTCTGGGTCCTCATGCAAGGCTCCCAATACCCCAGCATATCGATGCCCGTGACTGCTGTGACCATGTCCGGTGCTACTCCCATCTGGATCATCTACGCGCCACCGCTGGCCAGGTTCCTCGGACTTGACCTGCTGCGGTCGTGACCCGAAAAGCCACCACCAGCGCACCGTGCGACGCTTGGCGATCGGCGGGGGTGAGTCTGAGAGTTGGTTTGGAGGGTAATCAAAGGCATAGCCCGTTGATGTCAACGGCGTCTGCGAATCGGATGAGTCAGAGCGATACTGTCGTGACCTGCGATAATCGAAGGTAAACCCAGACGAGCGCATGGAATCGTCGAGTGTCACGGGGGCGCTCGAGTGGAGGACTCGTTTCCGTCGAAGGAAGAACATGCGCTCGATCTTGGTGACCCAATCGGACCGTACTTGATGGTAGTCGTAGGAACGCTTGTCATGTGGCCTCCGTTGCCAGATGAGGTAGGCTGCAAAGAGAAGGAGCAGCACGCCACCCACAATGGCGGGCGTAGCTATTTGAATGGTTCCCCAGTCACGGTTTCCACCATCATCCGAGTCATCACGAGCCTGAAGACGATTCAAACTTAATGAATTGGGGCACCTCATAAGCTGGAAAACACCTACGGAAAGCCGCTGATAGATCATGAGCAAGTATATTGGTGCAAGATAAACATGACGACTTACCTGGGGTTTTATGGGTGTAGCCACCATCGCCGATCTGTGGAGGAACGGGGAGAAAGGCGAAGGGTGAAAGGAGACGGCCCTGCCGGCAAGTTGGAAAGCAAGATAAGTATGGTGCGGGGAGGTTCGGAGGCGCTCATACATAATAAGGGGAAGATTATTTCAGACCCAAACAGCTGCCGTTATCCGATCAGCGTTGTTAACGACCACTAGACTGACTGGTCCTACCCTCAATGTCGTCCCCCCCCTCCACCGGAAACACATAACCTCCTACCCGGACACTCGATGATCCGTCCTGTCCATCCCCGACATTGCGCAGGGATGTCGTTTATACTCCTTGAAAGCTGAAACTTATCGGAATCGAACCCAAGATTCCGATTTTAATTTGCCGTCTTTCCTGGCAGTTTGACCGGGTGGCGCTGGGAATCAAGATGTCGCCGGTTCACGCCAAGGTCCGACGAAGGCGATCTTCAAAATCTTAGCAAGCAAATTCGGTCGGCGAACCTCCGCAATCCTTCGGCACTTCTCGGCATCCACACGGTCACATGGTGTCCTCGGCGGGAGCCGAATTTCTATGTCGCCGAAAGGACCCACCGTTGTCTAGATGAAACAGACGGGGGGGTTGAACCTAATCCAGAACCAGCCTACGACTGTGCGTTTTCGTATTACCCTAGATTACCCTCCAAGCATTATTGCGTACTGATCGGTGATGTGAGCCTTTGGCATTGGGTGCAATGGCGCATCGATTCGTTTGACTTCTCGATCGGTTCGCCGTCGACACTGTTACAGTCCCTCTTGAAAGTTTAGGCATGAGGTGTCATACTGTACTCCTCACGTATTCGCGACAGTCACGGTGGACGACACGATTTACTTAGCAGTCTTGGGTATGTAGTACTGTAGTACTATTATTTTTACAGTAAGATGGAACTTGGCGCGCCAGCTTGACAATTTCGTGAACCGTGACGCACCTTATTATTCGGGAGGGCGTCTTTGTCATGAGGGCGCTCTTTTGGGTCCCACCCCTCTTGTTGAGTCCAGAAAACGCCAAACATATCGATAACGTCAATAGATATACAATCGACTCCCTCCTAACACATACCTTGCATAACACATACTCCCTCATAACCCATAGCATTTCTCATAACCCAAACTGCTTTGGTTCACCATATGACCTCCTGGATACCCCATACTCCCTAGTAACCCATACCTCCAGGGCTATCCCGAGAGGTATGCGTTAGGAGGGAGTCGACTGTACTTTAAGAAACAAGTTTATGTACAGCCAACGTCGCATCAAGATGATGTGGTGCATTCAACGTCACCGAAAAGCCATTGACGTCGGTGAACACTGAACACAGCCATGTCCATTACACGGCGTGCTCTCGTTTACTTCTCTCGCATTCTCAATGCGTTCCTCGTCTTCTCTGAGTCGTCAATACTGTCCACGTGGCCCCTTACAGGAAGACCAGCTGTGGCCACCGCTTTCTTGGTAATGTGGACTGTGGCATCGTCGCCGTCGAACAACCTGATATTATCGAGCGGTGCAAGTCAATCAGCCAATCAGCGGTAATCTCAGATCAGCGAAACGGTTATTAGCTACGGTTCTGGTAGCCGATGGTCAGGATCAGTCAGGACCACTGGCGACACTACCCTGTCCGCAGATTGACACGTTGAAAGAAAAATGATATACTTACGCAGCGGTTTCTTCGAGGGTTCACTACTTGTCATCAACACCATATTAGCTTAGTTTTAGACAATCAACACACATTTCGTGTTTCAATGACATAGAACCAGAGGAAAACGGCTTCAAAGCAGATCCAGAAGACGTAGACAAGCTGGGAAGGATATCAGGTTGCTTCGGTGCATATATGACAAAGACCATACGTAGTACTTCCAGCCTAGCCTGCAAGTTCAAGCATAAACGACATTTCTCATATAAAGTCAAAGTATAGGCACAACTCACACAGCGAGGGCAATAGGGTTAACATATCTGTTTTAACTTGTAAGTTGTTGCGATCAAAGGCTGTTACGTCATGAGACTCACTGGTTGAAAATAACAGATAGGGAAACGATGAAACTGAACCATGTAAACCCCTTGGCCCGTAGCGTGAACGGTAAGATCTCAACAGTGTATCTGGTAGAGCAGTGAGCTTAATTCGAAATGATCAGAATAGAAACATACGAGACAATAAGCGGGCTAAACGCCACCTGTTGTGAGTAGTACGTTAGCAACAATTCAGTTCATCCGAAGGCCTGTCAAGTACGCACGGTATCTGCGAGTTATCATTATGGATGACCTCAGTCATATATTTCAAAGGACTCACAGAATGTCGAATACAAGACTAAACCAGATTCAGGAGGATTAGCGGGTAAAACATGGGTGCATGACAAACGCACAAATCATAGCAATGACTGCATAACCGGCATTTATGTATATCATGATAAATCGAGTCCACAGCAAAGCAGACAGTCTGCAGAGTCCAGAAGACAAGCATTCCTGAGTCAAGCGAATCAGCGAACACCATCATCACAACTTGCTTGCACGCTCTGCATACCAGATATAGCTATCAGGGAAAGTGGGCGCCGTCCGGCCTTGTCACACAGCGCACTCCCAGTGAGAGCACATATCAGGCCCCAGATGCTGAGCAGACCGTTCTGTGTTGCCAGCAACATGGATCGGAAGACATAATGAATGTGATATTATACTTACAACAAGCAGCTGCGTAGTAGGAGATGTAACTGGGAGGCGTTAGTCATGTGGTAAGATCATGATGTCGCGAAAACATTCTACTCACTCCCAATAGCGTTGAACACCTTGTTCAGGTCTGAGATGGCATCATTTTCTCTCGTGATTAGGTACTTCATAGAGTACTGAAAACATGCAAAATGAACTGAGCACGAGAATCAACACTCGGGCTCGGATAAGAAGGAATGTAAAAAAAAATTACATCAAGCCATTCCCAGACCACTGAGAGAAGAACGCGAGCGCAGTGATAATGCGCATCCGTCTTCTGTTTCCCGCTGTCTTGAACAAGCTAGACCATCCAACATTAGCGGATACTTCACAATCGAACTTGATGGCTTCTTTGATTTCCTCGAACTCGTATTCTATTCAACCAGGGGATCTTTGCTGATAACCTAGAAACCATTAATCTCGATGAGTGCTAGCATGGAGCAAGCGAATAACTTAACTCGTTGCCGTTCCCGTGGTAATATGCCAGGATCATGAGTGCCTGTGCTTCGCTGCGGGAGTGGCGATTGATACGAGTGAACGAAATCTCGGAACACCTGCATCTCTTACCGGCCTTTGCTCACGAGCCAGCGAGGTGGTTCTGGCACGAACCAAACGAGCCAAATCTGTATGATGGAAGGCAGACCTTGGAGAGCAGAAGGGATCCTCCATGCCCAACTGTTCGGTACGTGGAATGTTCCGTAGGTCTGAAGAACTGGAGATCAGTCTGGTATTCGTCATTCTGGCGACGGCTTACCGTCCATGCGGCACTGTCGTTCCACGAGACAGGTTGAGATTAGATAACAAATCAGACTTTGGATACCTTACATGATACTTCCAAGCATCCTAGCTCAAGATCATCAAGTCATCATTTCACGTACGTATCAAGAAATTTACCAACCAGAGACTGTTATAAGTTGAGGTCAAAACACCGCGGTGAGAAGGGTTGGCCAACTCCATGATGAGCAAGGGGGCAGCGCTCGCAGCAAACGTCAAGCCAAATCCAATCATGAATCTGCGACGCAAAGTGAGATGGCAGCAGACAATAAAAACGTGTGATCTTTACCTAGCACCAATAAACATCTGAACTGACTGACTGGCAGTTTGGAGAGCCACAGCAGCTATCATCACTGCCGCGCCAAACAACACGGAGAATCGTCGTCCGAGACCGTCAGTCATGTACGGAGAGAAGGGATACGCCGCAAGCGATCCAATATTCTAGGAGTGATATTGAACAAAGAAGACAAGAGTGTCTATTTTGCTCACTTGGATTGCGCTAAGGAGCCCCAACTTCGTAATTCCCTGATGAGATCGACCTCGTCACCGAACAGAGAACAGCTTACCTTCGAACCAGACGGGTAATTGAAACCTGTCTCCCATTGCGTCAAGGACTGCAGGCCATCTGATCGAATCTTGCATTAACCACTCGTCTTAAATGAAGAAATGTGGACGGACTCATCATACTCCCTGTTCCAATTATATGTTTTAGCTCATAATTGGTAGACACGACGACGTACCATCGAAGCCGTTAGTTGAAGAAGTGATCAAGCTGAAGTGGGATGAACAGCCGCTTTCATGCAGATGATCTGATAAGTGACAGGATGCATATCCAGAAATTCAGCACCAAAATTATTGATGAGATGAGCGTATGTCCGGTCCCCATGGTTTTCGTCAACGAGGGGAACAGGACAAACCCTACGTTAGGACAAGAGTTCCTAGTTATAGCTTGCTGAAAAGGTCATGCCTCCGGAGAAACCTGGAACAAAATCTCATGATCATGAGGTTCCAAATGGTTGCCATTAGTTTTCCCATGCATTGACAGCGGTTCGCTGAGGAATCATCGCTCGGCGTTTATACGACATATCGCTGGCGGTCCTGTCTCTTCTCTCCTTCTTATCAGAGAAACTTGCGCGGAACCCTAGCTCGTCGGGGGGCGCGCGCGCATAGGGACTTGCTAGGTATCCATTCGTGTTCCCTTTGAAATGGTTTTTTGTCCAGGCGGGAAGGGAGTCACGAGAGTACGTTCCGGATGTTGTACGAGACGTGGCGCTTGCCAGCTGAATTCGGAGAAACTAGGATCATTCGCCCTTTTGTCTTGGCGGGAGTCACGAAAGTACGTTCCCGATGTTGTGTGGGGCGTCGCACTTGCCAGTTTAATCATGGATTCGGAGAAACTAAAATACGTGATCCACACATGGGCGTTCAAGAAGGCACTCGTCCGTGAATTATCCGATAACAGAACGTGTGTGCATGTCAGGCGGTACCTATCTCAGTAAACGAGAGAAACTTACGTGTGAAGACTTTGGCACAACGGTAGCCTCGAACCAGACTTTCTAGGAAGTGCCCGGCAAAGTACCAGGTGTATGTGAACACTTCCTAGAGCGTCTAGCATAAAGAGTTCCAGAAGAAGCTAACTTACTTCGGACAGATCGCCGTCGTTTCTCGTAGAAATCTTCCACTCTGAATACTAAGCAAGTGTAAGCATACCTAACACACGTATCTCACGATACAATGGGGGCCCTGGGGATGCTCCACAACGGCATGATTACGCAATGACAACGAAGGGTGGGTGAATACTTCAATTGCACAGGGTTGATGTGATGTGATTGAAAAATAAGGAGAGCGACGCGTCCTTCCCTGGTCAAGTATGTTTTCCACTTTGTGGTCATGGAATGGTGAGTACGTGGGCAGGGCAGTCGAAAGGACGATACTAACGGGGACCGAAGAGTCGAATGGGAACCGTCCCACCCCCAAAAACGTTCGCCAAAAGGAAGCAAACCCGATCGAAATCGATGGTCGAGACATCATATGGTCAGTTGCGTTCCTCGTCGATGAGAGGCATATCGTAAGCGGTGGCAAGGAAGGGAAAATTCGACGTTGGCGGGTAGAAGATGGCAAGGAGGTGGGGACACCAATGGATGCGGGTGCTCCTGTGATCGATATCGCCGTGTCACACGACGGGAAGTGGGTCGTGAGCGGGACGGACAGTGGCGAGATGACGGTGTGGAATGCGGAGCGACACTCAAAAGTGACCGGGTTCCAAGGACACCGCAATTGGGTGCATGCAGTCGACGTGTCACCAGACGCGACGAAAATTGCGACCGGATCGACTGACAAGACGGCCTGTGTCTGGTCGCTCTCCACTGGCGAGCTACTGCTCGATCCCTTGAAACACGACGACTGGGTGGTCGCGGTCAAGTTCTCACCAGACGAGAGGCTGATCGCCACGGCCACGTGGGGTCGCGACTCTGTTCGGGTGTATGACGGTCAGAACGGCCACTTCCTCGGTGAATTTCCAGTACAAGTCTACTCAGCTCTGAACCAGTCCCTCGCCTGGGCCAGCGGTGGCAAACAACTCTTTGCCTTATCTCGCGACGGCAACATCCACTGTCTCGACGTGTCCACCGGGACCACGCTCTCTCAATGGCCCATCCACAGCAGTAACAATTCCAGGTGCATCTCTCTGGCAAGCAACGGCACGTTCATCGCAGCATCCGCTGGTTCATTGGTGTCGTTTTGGGACACAACAACCCACGAGCAAATTGAGTCGGTCATCAAGTACACCCATAACATTTGGTTTATGGCTATCTCACCAACTTACGACCTTGTGATCGGTGGAGAAAATACAATTACCATTCGGGGACTCTGCGACACACTTCCCTCTCGCTACCTTGACAATGTAAGTGTACTTGCATCAAAACAACTCGTAATCGCAAACCGTTTTGTTGACCGTTGTAGACCCCCGGCAAGCGCGAAACCCAAGTTGAAAAAGCTGATCTCGAGGGAACCCGTAAATCTTTTCGTACACAGGACAACGGCCCAAGGACGTTTATTTGTACTTTGATCCACATTTTCTGACATCCATGTCCATCAGACGAAATAATGGCGAATCTGGAGAAAACCGTACAAGAACTCCGTATCCAGCTCGCAGATTCCCAACGGAAAGCAGACCAAACGAGGGATAACCTCATCCAGTCCCTTCGTGCACAGGAGGAGAGCTCATGTGCGTTTGTTAATGCCCTGACTCGCGTGGCGTTGACACCCACGTCCATCAGACACCAAAATCGGGCAACTCGAGGAAACCGTCCATCAACTCCGCGCACAGCTTGCCAAATTTCAACAACAAGCCGATCGGGAGAGGGATGACCTCATCCAACTCCTCGAGCAGAAACATCGGTGTGAAACCCTGTATGCCGAGGGCCGCTTAATTGAAGTTGCTGTGTCTCTTCTCGTGGTCGTGAATGCCGTGGGCGAGAACGTGAGAGCCAACAAATTAATCGTCGACTGGCTTGCTGGTGAGTTTTGGCGTCGCGCATGAGGATAGACTGTTCAATCTCTGCCCGCATCAGAGTTTACGCACCAGTATGTCACGACATTGGAAAGGGTAGGGGACGAGGCATCAAGCGCCAAGAAACAAGACGAAGCGGTTGCAGCCTACTCCACTGTATTGTTGCTCAGTTCCTCAACGCCGAACACTGCTCTGGTAAAGTGGGCGAGCATTATGTTGGAATGTGGATCAGCGCACGAAGCATTGAGCGCAGCTACCAAGGTATGCTTTACGTGGTAGCCTAGTGCCGGATATTGACTCTTTCGGTTCAGTTCAAGCTTCCGAGGTTTGTCATTTACCGCCTGATTTGCGACATGGTGGAAGGGAACGATCGCATCACGGAGGCACTCGAATGTTTCCAACAGATGCAAAGCGACCTACAAGAGGACACGAGTACCCACGATGACCGAGCGCGGTGGGAACTCAGTAAGGTATTCCATGGACAACGTAGCCAAGGCTAATTAAACATTTTGCCCAGATTTCGGAATGCGTTGTTGTGAAAAGCTGGAGAATCTGGGCGACACCGCGGTGGACTCTAAGAAGTACAACGATGCTATACAACGATATTCCGACGCATTGACACTTGACCCGACGAATCAATGCGATATTCTCCTCAAGCGAAGCAAAGTCCGAGCGGTCATGGGTTCGTGGGGGGAGGCATTGGTCGATGCTGACAAGGTATGGATTGTATTTCACGTCACACCAAACGGGCCTTAGTGATCCATCCTATTCAGGTGATCGAACTTGACTCATCATCCCATAATGGGTACGAGAGGAAGCACGCTGCATTACACGGCATGGGGCGTCACAGCGCAGCATTCGAGGCATTCAAGACGATGGTTTCAATGCTTGAGGATTCACCTGATCCACACTTTCGCGGTGGGTGTTTTAATATTGTGCAGAACAATACATGCTGACTTATGTATATCAATCATAGAACTTCGTCATCTGTATGTTGATGCTACACCGACCATTCGAAAGGTGGTTGAAGAGACTGTCCGCCACCTTCCACGTGCGCTCATCGATACCACTACTGGTCGTCTCCACGATAAAGCACAGCAAGCAGCAGCTTTCGAGGAACTTCCAATCTACGACGAGCTGCGGTCTTCAATGACTACTCGGCTCGACCATGCACGTATTCGGAGAGCGGTGAAAAGGTTCTATCGATATGTGATGTTCTCGCACAGGTGGCAGCCCAATGAACCAACATTCAAACAAGTCGAGAAAATCTCGATCTACGAGCTACCGGTGTCTCCAGCCTTCAGCAAGCTGCAAAATTTCTGCGCGCTGGTACGCACTCTTCGCTTCCACTGGGCATGGAGCGACACGTGTTGCGTGAACCAGCTTGACAAGGGGATCCAGCAAGAATCACTGGTCGCCATGTTCAGGTGGTATCGTGGCGCGTCCCTCACGATCGTCCACCTTCTCGGCGTCCTATCAGAGTCACAGGAGTTTGGCCGTCTGTGGAGGAGCATCTGGAACACTCGCGGGTGGACATACCAAGAATACATTACTTCCGAGGTTGTCCAATTCTACACCGAGGACTGGAAGCCATACCTTGGGTTGGACATCTTCAACCATAAAAAATCACCTATCATCCTTTCGGAGATGGAACAGGCGATGAACCTTTCCACACAGGAGTTGGCCGCCCTTCAACCAGGCTTAGACAGGGTGCGCGAGAAGCTCTACTTAGCTTCGATGCGTCAAACGACGCGCGAGGAGGATATCGCGTACTCGTTGTTCGGCATCTTCAATGTTGCGATCCCGGTCATATATGGCGAGGGTAATCAGGCAATTGGCCGCCTCCTGGAGTATATCCTGACACGTTCAGATAATGTCACACTTCTCGCATGGACTGGGAGCTCAGGAAGTCACCACAGCTACCTCCCCGCCGATCTCACGGTCTACAACCAAATCGTGCCACCACATATTCCACAACCCGTCGAGACAGCGGAGATGGATGGCATGGTCACGGCATTGCGCTCGTCCTTTCCTGACCACTTTCCGACTGTCACACTGTATGAACGTCTCTACGATCTCCCTCCGCTGTCGCTTGTCGCCGGTCGACTGAGACTTCCTGGCATTGTTTTCCCCCTCGCTGACCTCGTCCCTCTCTCGGAATCGGAATCCGACTCCGATCTCCCTGTTTATCGTGCGACGACGCCGATGCTCGGGGACATAGAGATAAAGACCACGGACGACCTGTCTGGGATGGAAGGTTTACTTCTCATTCATCCCTGGATCAGCCCCCTCCTCGATCAGGATTTCTCGTGCGGCGCAGCTCGGTTCGATCAGGACACGCGCGCACTGCGGCTCGTGGTCCGGCTCAGACAGCCGTTCGGCGCACTTTTGCTTGCTCCGCTGGCGCGCGTGCAGTACAGACGCGTTGCGACGGATAGTTTGATCACGGTTCGCGTTCGTGAGGAGACGTCGTTGACTGAATTGATGGATGGTATCCGTACGGTCGATATACAGTAGGTGTAGATTGATAACTTGGAACCTGTGACGACGTAGTAGTCCACCTTGGTGACATTCGAGAAGTTTTGTGGTTCAATTAGCCATCCTTTCTGTTCCCTCCACCTGACCTGCATTGTCAATGTGTCGTCGATATCACTCCCCGGGGGCCGAACGTTGGTTTTTGACTTACCATCCGAATGCACAATTGATTGGTTTCATTTCAGGTCCCGGCCCCTGTCTACCTATGATCAATCAATGCACGTGGCAGCAACCCCATTATCAGCCCTACACCGTCACCGGGGCCTCACTAAACACGACACGTCCGACTTGAAGCGACCCCAGATATCGCGGCGAATGCGTGTGGGGCTACGTGCTACCTCTACTGCGTTCGGCAACCTCTCCGCTAGTATCCTGACTCTGCGCCACTACAGCGGGTTTCATGGATGTGGGTTCCAAAAAGATGCAGGGAGGCAGTGAACACGCCGCACGAGTTTGTGTTCAAGTTGGAGCACCTGGCATGGTTTCCCTTCGCAATCGCGGTTCTTGAGCCGAGTTAGGCAAAGGGCAATGCTGCGTTGTCATTGACGTCGCGACTGCTTCAGGAAGGCGTTACTCCTGAGGATGAAGAGATTTTGAAGTGGGTTTTTCTCAGGATGTACCTGGGTGTGGTTTCAAAGAATCGCTCCCAAGTTCGTTCTACTTGCGTTGAGCGTGGTTCTATGATCTATTAGGTGGATCTGACACGGTGAGTTGGATTTTTCGTCCACAAGTGAGTCACACCGACATGAGCGCATCGATGACAGACACCGTCCACATTGTTCGCATTTTTCCTTCATGTACCCCGAAATTCTCAAGAAAGCGCAGTCAGAAGTAGATGTTGTCGGGCACGAGAGACTTCCGACCGTGCAGGATCGCGAGGCACTCCCGTACGTGAACGCGATCTGTAGAAAACTTCTTAGATGAAACGTGGTGGCTCCTCTTGGTACGTCTCTTCGCGAATGTGCGTTTCTGGTCTGACTGGAATGTGTATAACGCTAGCGATGCATATCACTATACAGGACGAGATCTACAACGGATACTTCATCCTTAAGGGGACGTTGGGAACATATTGTTCGTCGCTGGCGGACGGCGGAGTTTATCTAGGATCTAACGTTTGGTACAGGTTCATATTGTCCGACCCAGAAACATATCCCGATCCGGATGTGTTTGACTTTGAGAGGTTCCTTGACCAGGATCAACAGCTCGACCCGCGTGATGGAAGACGGAGGTGTCCGGATGCGCTCCTGGCGGAGTTAACGTTCTTTATCTGTGTCGCGATGGCGCTGGCAACGTTGGACGTGTCGAGATATGTCGAGAATGGTGTGGAGAGCGTGCCGAGGTATGACGTCGAGGAGGGAATCATACGGTGAGTTTCAGGGATTGTGGATTTGCTCATGACCGGATTCGCAGTCATGTCAAGCCAGTCGATATCGCGGGTTGACCACTCTGAGGAAAGGTATAAATACGTCCTATTAATTACTTTAGTCCACCAAGCACTCAAGCTTACCTCCAGTTTTCCGATTCCCAACTCGATCACAATGCGTTTCTCTCTCTTCGTTGTTCTCTCTGGTTTTACTGCATTCGCCGCTGTCAACGCCCTTCCAGCTGGGGGGTTGCAGCGCGATGTCCCTTCCGAGGATAGTACTCCCATTGGCTGCTGCGTCTTGTCGGTAAGTCCGACCTTTCCTGCTAACAAGTAACACATGTTCACTACAATGACAGGGTTTTCCAAATTGCAAAAGTAACCCTTCCCAATGCTGAGAACGCAGCAAGATTCCAGCGGAGGCCATGCAGTAAATCTCGTGCCGGGGGGGAAGGTCGGTCTGCTGGACAATAATATCAATTTCTTTTGATGGTGTTCTTGATTTCGTCTTCAGTTTGTGATGTGGAAATGAAATACAAACATTTGGGGTCACTTGATTGCCATGGGGGGTCATTGCAGATCGATGAAGAATATTATACAGAAATGATATCTGTTCGTCATACAGTCACTAGGAAAGCTTGGAGATGGTTAACCGAGGATCATTGACATTGCCACGCCCTTCAAGGGGCTTTTTACCTTCTTTCGATCAAAGTCAACTCCCACTTTACGTGGCATTGACGCTTCGAGTGTGGCTAATTGGACTCTTCGGGTCGCAGGGCTGAGGCATATTATGTATGCAAAACAACAGTTGACGTAGCCTGGCATCGACAAACATGACTGAGGTCGGAAGCGATAAGGGGGAGTCTTGTCACCGTTGCGCAGCTTGTTTCGTCGCTGCTTCCCGTTCCCGGCGGCTTAGGGCGTGATTTTCCCCATCGAGGCAACCGTGCATTTGGGTGAGAGCAAGCGCCGAGGACATGAAGTGTGTGAATTGATTCGATAAGGAGAGAAGGAGACATGTGTGTGCCACCGGTAAACGACCACGTATCACGGTATCCTTCTTTCCATCGCTCTGATAGCTGACCGAGTGATATGTTCCCCGAGGCAAACGAATGGTCGAGTACATGAACGGGATAATGGAAAGGGCGACACTGACAAGAACTTTAAGAGTCGACTCGGAAAGCAAACAGACCTTCCTCCAGTAACAGTCACGAAAAGGAAGTAACGACGATAGAAGGTGATAGAGGCGAGACAATTGCTGGTGGAGGGACGACACTGACGGGGACCCAAGGTTTGAATGAAAGCTGTTCCTCCAGCATCGTTCACCAACACGAAGCAGAACCAATCGAAACGTCGCGTTCCTCGTTGACGGGAAGCGCGTCGTGAGCAGCGGCGGCGAAGGAAAGATCAGAAGCTGGCGCACAGAAAATGGCATGGAAGTGGGGACGCCAATGGATGCGGGGAGTATCGCTGGAGTGTCACGAAAGGCCGTGAGTGGGACAGAACGTGGGCTTGTGACGCGGAGGCCAGACAAAGGTGACCGAGTTCAAAGGACATGCTTACGTGGTGGACGCGATGCGACGAAAATTGCGACTGGATCAGTCGCGCTCGACTGGCATTTGGCTGTGGTCGTGTTTTCACCCGACAGACGCCTCATCACCGCACTGCCACATGCGACCGCAATTCCGTTCGGATCTACGACACGCCGCCACGTCCCAATCCAAGTCAACTCGTTTATCGATAAATCCCTGGCCTCGGCTAGCGATACCAAGCAGCTCTTTACCTTATCTCACGACGGCAACATCCGTTTAGATAGAAGGATCGCGGATTTCCCAGAAACTGTCCAGGAACTCCGCAACGAACTTATTACTCGACACACGGCCAACAAGCTTGGTGCATGCGACGAAAGCTCAGGTGTGTATACCGCCATCCTGACTTGCGCTTCATCGAGATCCACGTCCGGTAGAAAGCAAATTCACGTATCTCAAATAAGGTGTCCAGGAACTCCGCGTACAACTTGCCGGCTCCCGGCACAAACCTGATGGTCTCATCCGGGTCATCCACGCATGAGTGGAAGCATCGATGCCAATCCTTGTATGCAGAGGGCCGCATAATTGATGCTGAGATGAGTCTCTTCTGGAGATCGCGAATAGTGAATGATGCGGTGAGAGCCGCATGGTGGACTGGCTTGCCGGTGAGTTTCGGCGCCGTGCACCGAAAGAGACTGTTCAATTGCTACCATCAGAGTTTATGCACCGATGCATCATGACACCGGAAAGAGTGAGAGACAAGGCAGCGAATACCGGGAAACAGGACGAAGCGGTTGAGGTCTACTCTACTGCATCGGCGCTTAGTTCCTCGATGCCAAACACTGTACTGGTCAAGTGGGCGAGCATGATGTTGAAACGTGGATCAGCGCACGAAGATTCGAGCGCGCCTGCCAAGGTATGCTTTACGGTGGCCTAGTGCTATATGTTGACTCTTTCGGTTCAGTCGAAGCTTCCGAGTTTTGTCATTTACCACGTAATTTGTGACATGCTGGAAGGGAAAGGTCACTTCACGGAGGCACTCGAATGTTTCCGACAGATGCAGAGCGACGTACAAGAGGACACGAGTACCCACGATGACCGAGCGCGGTGGGAACTCAGTCAGGCATTCTATGGGCGACGTAGCCAAGGCTAATTGAGCATTTCTCCAGGTTTTCCAATGCGATGTGTTGAGAAGCTGGAGAATCTGCGACACCGCAATGGACTTGAAGAAGTACGACGATGCTATAAAACGGTACTCCGACGCATTGACACTTGACCCGACGGATCAACATGATATTCTCCTCAAGCGGAGCGAAATGTGAGCAGACATGAGTTCATAGGAGGAGCCACTCATTGGTGCTGTAGCTTCGATGCGTCAAACGACGCGCGAGGAAGATACCACGTACTCGTTGTTCGGGATCTTCAACGTTGCGATCCCGGTCATATATAACGAGGGTAGTCAGGCAACGTTCGGTTGCCCGCTGGAGTATAATTATATCCTGACGTGTTCAGATAGTGTCACGCTTCTCGCATGGTCTGGGAGCTCAGGTACTTAGTAACCACAGCTACCTCCCTGCTGATCTCACGGTCTACGACCAGATCGTGCCACCGCATGCTCCACCAACCGTCGAGACAGCGGAGATGGATAACATAGTCACGACATTGCGTTCATCCTTACACGACCTCTTCCTGACTGTTGTGTTGTACGAGCGTCTCTACGATTTCCCTCCACTGTCACTTGTCACTTGTCGACTGAGACTTCCTACCAGGTACTGTTCTTCTCAGCGCGGACCTCGTCCCTCTCCCGGAATCGGAATCCGAGTCTGATCTCCCTGTTTATCGTGCGACGACGCCCACTGGCATGCTCGGTGACGTTGAGATATAGAGCACGGACGGCCCGTCTGGGATGGAAGGTTTGCTTCTCATCCATCCCTGGATCAGTCCCCTCCGCCACGTGTGCACTGCGGCTCGTCGTCCGGCTCAGGCAGCCGTTCGGCGCACTGTTACTTGCTCCGTTGCGGCGTGTGCAATACAGACACTTTGCGACGCATAGCTTCCCAGGTCAGCATTCACCCCAACCTCGAGAAGAAATACGGGAGGGACGGAACAAGTACGCTACATGCCTCTGCCTCCGACATCTCCCGCTCGGACCCACGTCAAGTCGACATCTCTCCCTAACATGAATGTTTTCTCTTTCTTCGCCATCTCGCTGCGTATTGCCAGCCAATGTTAAAGTAGATGTCGTCGGACGCAACGGGAGTACACAAGTTGCTGCTACTCTGTGAGTCTACATCGCCGTTCCCGCAAACAGCGCATTCCCGTCGACTTGACAGGCCGGATGCAAATCTGTGGAGCAATTCATTTCTTTCATGCGGCGACATACCCGTCGAGGTTAATGTTGTAGTAAGGGACACCGATAACCTTGTTGATCATAGTGAGAACTGAAAATCCAAATCCAAATGACCAAGTTGGTTCTCTCATGTTTTTGGAGACAACTACTCATCGCAGCGAGATGAGAAAAAAAAATTTGTGGGCTGTTTGCGGACGGAGCGATGATTCCGATGCTGTGACAGTTTAATCCCGCTGATGCTGCGGATGAGTCCTTGCGACTGTCAACTGAGTAGCACAATCTAGATGATGAGTCGCAGTGCATTGCAGTGTCAGTCATGAATGTAGTGAGCCCAACCGCAAAAAAAGCCAGACAGGTCACGCTCTACAAGCGTGTTCACTTACGTTGTGAGGAGGCAAGCGATCGTTGACTGTAAAGGGCCGCGCCGCTGCGGAACAGTAGTTAGAGCCAATATCGAGCGCGTACTCTTCCGATGTTGGTTTCACCCGTGTGATGGAATGATGATAGCTTCGGCAGTCATGACAGTGTCACGGATAGGTACTTGCTGCCAGTGGCGTCTCAGTTGGATGGATCCGACGGAAGGTCAGGAAGACTTGCGTTGCGCGACCGGAATATCTGAATTGATCATTCCCGGTTTGCCAAAGTCAATGACATCTCAGGCTGACCCCCGAGCCCGACCCCCACTCCCTGCAAGCCAACGACTAGGGAATGTAGAAGTCCGGATGGGTCCAATAACCACGTTATTATAGCCTATCCAGAGCCTATGGGGGACCCAATTAACCCAACGAAGGAAAATGTGAATGACATCTCACGTCAGTGTGAAGTGCCACTGGCACTGCCAACTTGAAAGAAGCCGCATCATTAAAAATTTTATTCGGGTTCCTTGAAGCACCCGCATTGCATGCTTCCATGGCATTAGTCGACAATAGAGTCGATATCGAGTGTTGACCGATCTGAGGAAAGGCATAAATGCGTCCTGTTGACTGTTTCAGTCCACCTTGAAGCACTCAACCTTACCTCCAGTTTTCCGATTCTCAATTCGATCACAATGCGTTTCTCTCTCTTCGCTGTCCTCTCTGGTTTGGCTGCGTTCGCGGTTGTCAACGCCTTGCCAGCTGAGAACTTCAAATTGCACCGCGATGCCTCTTCAGAGGATGGACCTCCCGTGACAGTAAGTCTGACTTGAATCCTGCCGTTAACAAGTCACACATGCTCACCACTACTATGACAGAACTGCGTTCCAGGCACGGTGTGCAACGTGTGACGCGTTACGGCCGAGATTTTCCTCATTTCGTCAGACTTCCAAATGTATAGCATGATGAATTTTTGATGGTGGGAGCTTGTGGGGAGTAAAACCTTGGTCTCGGCTCCAGACGTTTTGGTCTACGCCCGCTGCGAGAGGATTATTTGATTTGATTATCCAGTGTTTCTATCTTGTGTATGACACAATCAGACTTGCTGTCTTGTATATCCTCGTAGTTCTCTGCTGTTTGCATTGCAACTCGGTACGGACCAGTGGCAAAGGGTATCTATTCAATACATCAGGAAAAGTAAAGATACAGGTAGGAAGCTGGACCTAATGCAACAGTGTGCTATGTGGATGCATATTATGGTGTATGTCGATAAAGCATGAAGCATGAAGAAATGGAGGAACATCAGCCATTCAACAATTGGAGATTCGACGCTCAATGCAACCTGGCTTTCCAATGGCGCCACATATTCTCGTGTTTGAGCTGGTATTTTGCACTCAGCTCGAGGTACTCTTGACAGCCTCACGCACATTTTTCACCTCAGTGACCTTTTCTAGTGGGTTCAGAATGCGTTCGAACCTATTGGTGGTCCATTTGCTCGACTCCTTATTACCATTGCTGTTCCCTTATCTTCAAGTTAGCGCTCAACGAACGAGGCAGCCAAAGTATGCTTTACATGAAAGTGCCTCACATTTTTCCATCGCGTGCTACGTGCCATACTTTTCGGGGGTGTCGCATGCTACGTCGCGATCAAGTGGCTTTTCGGGAATCGCAACCCCCAAGCTCCCATGTTGCCGACCCTACTGAGCTGGTTCACGTGTCGCCCCATGCCCACTCGAAGCGAAGAGTGCGCACGCGCTTGCAGAAATGTTGCAGATGCCGGTAGCTCGTGGATCGAGACTTTCTCGAGATGCTAGAGTGACGGCTCATTGGGCTACCACCTGTGGAAAAACATCAACACCAATTCTCGGGGACTAGAGATAAAGACCACCGTCCTGTCTATGATGGGAGGTTTACTCATTGTCCTGACGTTCACTCGAATGGTCTTTCCAATCCAAACAGCAAGGAATTAACAATTGAGCGGTGGGATCTGTGAGAGAAAAAGACGTATTGGAGCAGCAACTTCTAGGGTCGGGTGGCACTGGGGCAGACAGAGGAAGCCCCGCAACCTCGGGATGGGAGCAGAACGTTAGCTGCGGATGACTCCATTTCCACGACTAATCGGCGATTTCAGACCCCGATCTCACCGTCTGGGGTCAAGGAAGCAACCACGAGACGAGAAATCCATGGAGGCGAAGCAGAAATGGTTGGAGTGCGAACATGGTATGCGACGCGATGAATGCAGGTGTGCCCAAGATTCGTCCTGTAAGGGAAGCTGAAGCTGACGTGGGGCGAGGATCGATCGTGCAACATTCTAGGAAGACGCAGTGCCGATGGAAGGCTAAAGTGATTGATCTGAACGTTGGTCTGTGTCTTGCCGGTGAGTTTCGGCGTCGCGCACCGAAAGACTGTTCAATTGCTACCATCAGAGTTTATGCACCGATGCATCACGACACCGGAAAGAGTGAGAGACAAGGCAGCGAATGCCGGGAAACAGGACGAAGCGGTTGAGGCCTACTCTACTGCATCGGCGCTCAGTTCCTCGACGCCGAACACTGTACTAGTCAAGTGGGCGAGCAGATGTTGAAACGTGGATCAGCGCACGAAGAATTGAGCGCGGCTGCCAAGGTATGCTTTGCGATGGCCTAGTGCCATATCGGTTCAGTTCAAGCTTCCGAGTTTTGTCATTTCACGATGACCGATTCAGAGCGCGATGGAAACTCAGTAAGGTGTTCGATGGGCGATGTAGCCAAGGCTGATTGAATATTTCCCCAGATTTCCGAATGCGTTGTGTTAAGATTCTGGAGAATCTGGGTGACGCCATGATGGACTCTAAGAATTACGACGCAGCCATCAAACGGTACTCCGACGCATTGATACATGACCGACGGATCAACATGATATTCTCCTCAAGCGAAGCGAAATCCAAGCAATTATGGGTTCATGGGAGGAGGCACTCATTGGTGCTGACAAGGTATAAAATGTGCTTTATGTCGCATAAAACTGACCTCAGTGGTCCGTATTGTTCGGTTTATCGGGCTCTGCGCATCTTCCTATAAGGGGTACGAGAGGAAGCATGTTGTATTGCACGGCATGGGGCATCGCGGTGGGGGGTTCGGGGAATTCGATATGATGATCTCCAAGCTCGAAAATTCACACATTCACGGTGGGCCATTTTATTAATATTCTTCAGAGCAACACACGCTGATTTACATCAATCACAGAACTTAGTCATCGGTACGTGGATGCTGCAACCGGCGATTTGAAAGGTGGTTGAAGTGACCATCCGCCACATGCCACGTGTGCTCATCGACGCCACTGCCGTCGTCTATGATAAAACACAGAAAGAGGCAGCTTTCGAGGAACTCCCGATCTACGACAAGCTGCGGTCTTCAATGACCACTTGGCTCGACCGTGCACGTATTCGGAGAGCGGTCAAAAGGTTCTACTGATATGTGATGTTCTCGCACAGGTGGCAGCCCAATGAACCGACATTCCAGCACATCGAGAAAATTTCCATTTACAAGCTACCGGCGTCTCCAGCCTCAGCAAGTTGCAAAATTTCTGCAACCTCGTGCGCACTCTTCGCTTCCAATGGGCATGGAGCGACATGTGTTGCGTGAACCAGCTCGACAGAGGGATCCAGCAAGAATCTTTGGTCGCCATGTTTAGGTGGTATCGTGGCGCGCCCCTCACGGTCGTTCACCTTCTCGGTATCCTGTCAAAGTCACAGGAGTTTGGCTGTCTTTGGAGGAGCATCTGGAACAGTCGCGGGTGGACATACCAAGAATGCGTTACTTCCGGGGTTGTCCAATTCTACAACGAGGACTGGATGCTATACCTTGGATTGGACGCATTCAACCACAAAGAATCACCTATCATCCTTCTGAGAGGAAGCAGGCGATGAACTTTACCACAGAGCAATTGGCCACACTTCAACCGGGGTTAGAGAGAGCGAGAATTTCTACTTAGCTTCGATGCGTTAAACGACGCGCGAGGAAGATATCGCGTACTACTTGTTGTTCGGGATCTTCAAAGTTTCGATCCCAGTCATATATGACGAGGGTAATCAGGCGACTTTCGGTTGCCTGCTGGAGTATATCCTGATATGTTCAGATACTGTCACGCTTCTCGCATGGACTAGGAGCTCAGGTACTTAGTAACCACAGCTACTCTCCTTGCTGATCTCACGGTCTACGACCAGATCGTGCCACCGCATGTTCCACCACCCGTTGAGACAGCGGAGATGGAAGGCTTACTTCTCATCCATCCCTGGATCAGTCCTGTCCGCCACGCGTGCACTGCGGCTCGTCGTCCGGCTCAGGCAGCCGTTCGGCGCACTGTCACTTGCTCCGTTGCGGTGTGTGCAATACAGACGCACTGTGACGCATAGCTTTCCAGGTGAGCATTCACCCCAACCTCGAGAAGAAATACTGAATAGATGAACAAGCACCCTACGTGATCTCGCCTCCGACATCTCCTGCTCGGACCCACGTCAAGTCGACACCTCTCCCCCAACGTGGGAATGCTTTTCTCTTTCTTCGCCATCTCGCTGCGTACTGTCAACCAATGTTACATAAAGTAGATGTCGTCGGACGCAACGGGAATACACAAGTTGCTGCTACTCTGTGAGTCTACATCGCCGTGCCCACAAACAGCGCATTCGTCGACTTGACATGCCGGATGCAAATCTGTGGAGCAGTTTATTTCTTTCATGCGGCGACATACCCGTCGAGGTTTCTCCAGAGTTAATGTTGTACTAAGGGACACCGATAACCTTGTTGATCATAGTGAGGACTGAAAATACAAATCCAAATGACCAAGTTCCCTCATGTTTTTGGAGACAGCTACTCATCGCAGCGAGATGAGAAAAAAAATCTGTGGATTGTTTGCGGACGGAGCGATGATTCTGATGCTGTGATCCCACTTTAATCCCGCTGATGCTGCGGATGTCCTTGCGACTGTCAACTGAGTAGCACAACCTAGATGATGAGTCGCAGTGCATTGCAGTGTCAGTCATGAATGTAGTGAGCCCAACCGCAGTGCTAAACTGGCCACGCTGTGCAAGCGTGCTCACTTACGTTGTGAGGAGGCAAACGATCGTCGATTGACATGGTGGCGTAAAAGGCTGCGCCGCTGCGGAGCAGTAGTTAGCCATTATCGAGCGCGTACTCTTCCGAGGTTGGTTTCACCGGTGTGATGGAATGATGATACTTCGGCAGTCATGGAAGTGTCATGGATAGGTACTTGCTGACAGTGGCGTGACGCGTCTCAGTTGGATGGACCCGACGCAAGGTCAGGAAGACTTGTGTTGCGCGACCGGAATATCTGGATTGATCATTCCCGGTTTGCCAAAGTCAATGACATACTGACCTCCGAGCCTGTTCCCCATTCCCTGAAAGCCAACGACTAGGGAACGTACAAGTCCAGATGGGTCCAATAACCACGTTATCCAGAGTCTATGGGGGACCCACTGATTAACTTGATGAAGGAATATGTGAATGACATCTCACGGCAGTGTGAAGTGCCACTGGCACTACCAACTTGAAAGAAACTGCATCATTAAGAATTTCATTCGGGTTCCTTGAAGCACCCGGATAACATGCTCTCTCCATTAGTCGATATCGCCGGTTGACCACTTGAGGAAAGGTATAAATACGTCCTGTTGACTGTCTCAGACTTCCACCAAGCACTCAACCTTACCTCCAGTTTTCCGATTCTCAATTCGATCACAATGCGTTTCTCTCTCTTCGCTGTCCTCTCTGGTTTGGCTGCGTTCGTGGTTGTCAACGCCTTGCCAGCTAAGAACTCCGAATTGCAGCGCGATGTCCCTTCCGAGGATGCCAGTGATATAGTAAGTCTGACTTGAATCTTGCCAACAAATAACACATGTTCACTACTATGACAGACCATTTGCAGCTACAACCCTTTGCTTTGTGATGGTGAATGACGCGTTACGGCCGAGATTCCCGTCACTTCGTCAGACTTCCAAATGTGTATAGCATGCTGAAAATTTTGATGGTGGAAGCTTGTTAGACTCGTGACCAATCCGTCTATGAAAATCGGACAAGCCGTCGGGTGGTGGTTGGGGGGAGTAAAACCTTAGTCTCGGCACCAGACGTTTTGGTCTATGCCCGCCACATGACGATTATTTGATTTTATTATCCAGTGTTTCTATATTGTCTGTGACACAATCAGACTTGCTGTCTGGTATATCCTCGTAATTCTCTGTTGTTTGCAGTACAACTCAGTGTGGACCACTGGCGAAGGGTGTCTATCCGTCGACATGACCAAGAGCAAAGATACAGGTAGCAGGCTGGACCTAATGCTACAGTGTACTATGTGGATGCATATTATGATGTATATCGATAAAGCATAAAGCATGAAGAAATGGAAGGATGCCCAAAACCAACTCTCATCAACACTCAACGATCGGAGATTCAACGCCGTCTATGATGGGAGGTTTACTCGTCATCCTGACATTCACCCGAATGGTCTCCAACCCAAACAGCAAGGAATTAACAAGCGAGCGGTGGGATCTGTGAAAAGAGGTATTGGAGCAGCCGTGGGACGAGGATCGATGGTGCAACATTCTAGGAAGACGCAGTGCCGATGGAAGGCTATAGTGATTGATCTGAACGTTGGTTTGTATACGTGCAGGTTTTGTGGGCTCATCGTGCTTGCCTCTCGCATTGAATTGAGTATACAAGTACAATCGAGAGAGAACGCAGCGGTCAGTGACATTGGACAGACATGTCCTTGTGGACACAAGAAATATCCGCTACAGTCCTCCAAAAAGCCCCAGAGGATAGAATTCTCTCGACGTACCAGGTCGCGGTCCACCACCGGTCCACGCTGCTTGAGACGGCCAGATATCGGAGTGGATCATTCGTGGCCGCATGGTATTGTATTCGATATTTGCGGTTTCTGCTGAGAGGACCCACTCGGGGTTGACGGTCGTTTGCCATAGACATTCAACTCTGAATGGTACATTCCTGACGCCTATCTGCAATGTCCCATGGTATGTAGGCGGTGGTGTAAAGGTCGTTTCGCTGTTGCTGCCCGTTCCCACCAGATTCGAGCGTGATTCCCCCCACCGGCAACTCGTAACCAGAAGAACAAGAAGGGTGTGCATTTGAGTGAGGGCAAGCGCCCAGGACATGAGGTGTGTGAATTGATTCGATAAGGAGACACAGCAGTAATGACGCATTCTTCTTCCCACTCTGATACCTAGCCACAGTATGAATTCCGAAGTAAGCCTGGGGACAACGAATGGTGAGTACGTGGGGAAGACAGTTGAAAGGACGGATACTGACGGGAACCCGAGAGTCGAGTAAAAACACTCGTGTTCACCAAACGGGAGCAAGACTAATCGAAATCGATGGTCGAGATAGCATATATTCAATCGCGTTCCTCGATGATGGGCGACACATCGTGAGCGGCGGTAAGGAAGGGAAGATTCGACGTTGGCGAGTGGAAGATGGCAGGGAAGTGGGGACGCCGATGGATGCGGGGAGTGCTGTTTGCAGCGTCGCAGTGTCACGAGACGGAAAGTGGGTGGTGGGCGGGACAGATAGTGGCTGGGTGGAGGTGTGGAAGGCGGAGAGCCACTCAAAAACGACCAGGTTCAAAGGTCACCGCAATGCGGTGCGTGCAGTCGACGTCTCACCAGACGGGACGAGAATTGCAACCGGATCGGAGGACAAGACTGTCTACGTTTGGTCGCTCTCGACCGGCCAGCGACTGCTCGACCTCTTGAAACATGCCAACTCCGTGGTCGCGGCCAAGTTCTCACCAGACGGACGTCTCATCGCCATTGCTACGCGAGTTACTTCCGTTCGGATCTATGACAGTCAGAACGGCCGCCTCGTCGTCGTGTTCCCAATCAAAGTCAACTCAGCTTCGAACCAATCCTTCGCCTGGGCGAGCGATAACAAGCAGCTCTTTGTCTTATCTCGCGACGGTATCATCCACTGTCTTGATGCGTTTATCGGAAGGACGCTCTGTCAATGGCCCACTAACGGCGGGGGGGATGCCCAATGCATCGCCCTCGCAAGTAATGGTACTTTCATCGCAGCCTCCACTCTCTCATCGCTCTCATTTTGGGACACTACATCGCACAAGAAAATCCATTGTGTCATTCACCATGCTTCTCTCATCACGACAATGGCCATCTCATCAAACAACGACCTTGTGACCGCCGGAGGCAATCAAATCACCGTCCACAATTTGCACAATGTGCTTCCCTCACCATACTGCGATAATGTAAGTGCGTTTGCATCAAATGTCCAATGGCTTCCTATTCACAAAGTTTTTTTTGGCTGTGACAGCGGTTCCGTGAGGTGGAATTATCGCGGGTGAGGATGAAAAAAACTCATCCCGACGAGTCCGACGCGTCCCTTCGTGCACAGGAGGAGAGTCCAAGTGCGTTTATCCGTTCCCTGACTCATTTCATTGACATCCGTGCGCATTTAGGCAGCAAAATCGCTCAACTTGAGAATACAGTCCAAGAACTCCGTCACGAACTCACCACATCGCAACGAGCAGCCAGTCAGAAGGAGGCTAGTCTCAATGAAACCATCAAGTCACTTGGTGCAAAGGAGAAGAATTTGAGTGTGTCCATTGCCACGCTGATTCACGTTTCGTTGAAATTCACGTCCATTAGGTACCGAAAACGCGCATCTCAAACAAACTGTCCAGCAACTCCGCGCACAGCTTGCCGAAACCCAACAAAAAGCCGACCAGGAGAGGGATAACCTCATGCAGATCCTTCGGGCGCACGAGCAGAAGTATCAATGCGAATCCCTGTATGCCGAGGGACGCATAATTGACGCTGCGGTGTCTCTTCTCGAAATCGCGAATACCATGAGCGATGATGTTAGAGCCAACAAGCTGATAGTGGACTGGCTTGCTGGTGAGTTGCTCTGTTGTGCATGGAGAAAGCAATTAACCTCCGCCATCAGAATTTACGAATCGATGCATATCTATGCTGGAAATAATCGGAGATGAAGCATCGAACATCAAGAAACATGATGAAGCACTTGCAGCCTATTCTACTGTCTTGTCCCTCGGTCCCTCGACCCCGAATAATGTACTAATCAAATGGGCGAACACGGTGTCGTTTCATGGCTCATTAAACGAAGCATTGGGTGTCGCTCTCAAGGTATGATTTATGGATAGTCTGGAGCTTGGCGTTGACGTTCTTTGCGGTCCAGTTTAAGCTTCCGAGGTATCTCATCTATCAGACGATCTGTGACGTTCTTGAAAAGGACGGTTGCATCATGGAGGCAGTCGAATGTTTCCGACGAATGCAAAGTGAACTGGTTGACGACACGAGTATGCACGATGAGCGAGCGCATTGGGAATTCGGTCGGTGGTCGCGTGAGCAGTACAGCCAAAGATCGACTGAACATTCCGTACAGAGTTTCAAAGACGATGCACAGAGAGGCTAGACAAGCTCGGCCACGTCGCAATGGACTCTCAGAACTACAAGAAAGCTGCTGAACACTTCTCGGCCTTACTGTTGCTTGACCCAGTGGATCGCATGGAGATCCTTATCAAACGGAACAAAGCACGAGCGTCTATGAGCGCATGGGATGACGCGCTGAGTGATGCCAACGAGGTATACTTCGCACCCTACAATGTTTCAGACAGTTTCAGTAACAGAGCGCGCAGGTCATCAAACTGGACCCATCATGTTATCGAGGCTACGAGATGAGGCATGCAGCATTACACGGGGCAAGACGCCATGCGGAAGGCGTTGAAGCATTCAACACGATGCTCTTAAGACTTGAGGAATCTCCTGATGAACGCATTCGTGGTGAGCCATTTCCTCGATATCACTCAGACCAGCTCATGTTGATCGAGAGATCAACAATAGAACTTCGTCCTCGGTACGTCGACGCCAGACCCACGATTCGACGCATTATCGACCATACTATCCGTCCTATGCCACGGGTGCTCATCGACACCACCACTGGTCATCTCTATGATAAGACAGGGCAAGCAGAAGTTTTTGAAGCACTTCCGATCTACTACGAACTTGTGTCATCAATGACGACAGAGCTAGACCATGCGCGTATTTGGAGAGCAGTGAAGAATTTCTACCGATATGTGATGTTCTCGCACAGGTGGCAACCCAACGAACCGACATTCCAGCTGATGGAGAATAGCTCAATCTATGGGTTGCCGGCGTCTCCCGCAAACAGCAAGCTGCAGAACTTCTACAAGCTCGTGCACTCTCTTGAATTCCATTGGGCATGGAGCGACACGTGTTGCGTGAACCAGCTCGACAAAGGGGTCCAACAAGAATCGCTAGTCGCCATGTTCAGGTGGTATCGTGGCGCGTCCCTCACGATCGTCCACCTTCTCGGTGTCTTGTCAAAGTCACAGGAGTTTGGCCGTCTTTGGAGGAGCATCTGGAACACTCGCGGGTGGACATACCAAGAATACATTGCTTCTGAGGTCGTCCAATTCTACACCGAGGACTGGAAGCCATATCTTGGCTTGGATATTTTCAATCACAAAGAATCGCCTATCATCCTTTCGGAGATGGAACAGGCGATGAACCTTACGACAGAAGAATTGGCCGGCCTCCAACCAGGCTTAGAGAGGGTGCGCGAGAAGCTCTACTTAGCTTCGATGCGTCAAACGACACGCGAGGAGGATATCGCGTACTCGCTGTTCGGCATCTTCAATGTTGCCATCCCTATCATATATGGCGAGGGCAATCAGGCGGTCGGGCGTCTCCTGGAGCATGTCCTGATGGGTTCCGGGGATGTCACCATTCTCGCTTGGGCTGGGACCTCCGGCAGTTACAATAGCTGTCTCCCTATGGACCTCACCGTTTACAACCAAATTGTGCCGCCACACGTCCCACAACCCATCGATACGGTTGATATGAACAGCATGGTCACGACATTGCGTTCATCCTTATCTGACCTCTCCCTGGCCGCGACACTGCATGGCCGCCTCAACGAACTTCCTTCACCGTCCATTGCTGCCAGTCGACTGCGACTTCCTGGCATTGCTTTTCGCCTAACCCAACTTGTCCATACTTCGAATCGAGATCCTGTAGCGAACCTCCATGTATATCATGCGACGACAACTGTGTTTGGGGACGTAGAGATCAAGACAGTAGACAACCTGACTGGGATGAAGGATCTCTGCCTCGTCCATCCGTGGATCCGCCCCCTGCTCGACCAAGAGTTCTTGGATGGTGCGGCTGTGCTCGACAAGACTACGCAAGCACTCCGGTTCGTCGCTCGTCTTAGACAGCCATTTGGTGCGCTCTTGGTCGAACCGCTGTCGCGCGTCGAGTATAGGCGAGTCGCAGCAGACGGTCTAATCATCGCTCAAGTTCGCGAGGAGGCCTCGTTGACTGAACTGATCGACGGTATCCGTATGCTTGACATACAGTAAATGTACTTAGATGGATGACTTTGAACCTTTGACGACTCGGACGCACTACGCTATACCCCACCTTAGTGACATTGTAGTCCAATTATCGGCGTGCATGGTTTCCTTGCAGCGGAACGTTGCGGTGCGATCCAATTTCTCGAGAACGTCGGCACCGATGCTCGGGGACGTAAGGATCCGGATCACGGGCCTGTCAAGGATGGAAGGTTTACTTCTCATCCATCCCTGGATGACTCCCCTCGTCGACCAGGATTCCTCGTATGGTGCTGCTCAGTACGATCATGACTCGGATACGCGCGCAGGACCACTTCGTCGCGCCTCCCATTCGTTTCTCGCTCCTACTTGTCATCGTCATGCAATGCTTTTCGCTTTCTTCGCCCTCTCGCTGGGTATTGCCGACCAATGGTTTGAAAGTAGGTGACGTCGAACGCAACGAGAAACCACAAGTTGCTGCTACTCTGAAAGTTTACATCGTCACAAACAGCGCATGCTCGTCGGCATGACAGGCCCGATGCAAGTTTTTGGAGCAGTTTATCTCTTTTATACGGCGACATACCCGTTGAGGTTCCTCCAGAGTTAATAACCTTGTTGATCGTAGTGAGAACTGCTGCTGCAAATCGGCAATCGACAATTACTCATCGCAACGAGATGAGTAAAAATCTGCGGACTGTTTGCGGACGTAGCGATGATTCCGATGTTGCGATCCCAATTTAATCCCGCTGTTGTTGTGGATGTCCTGGATGATGTCGCAGCGCGTTGCAGTGTCAGTGATGAATGTGGTGAGCCCAACGCTGCCAGACGCTTCCACCTTGTGTCACTTACGTTGTGAGGAGACAAGCGATCGTCGATTGACATGGTGGCGTAAAATGCTACGCCGCTGCCAGTGCGGAGCAGTTACAATCTGTGAAGTACAATAACTTCGGCAGTCACGGAAATGTCACGGATAGGTACTTAAATACGTATTACTGGTGGCATCTCAGTCGGATGGATCCAACCGGAATATCTGAGTTAATCATTCCCAGATTGTCAAAGTCAATGATAAGCTGATCTCCGAGCCTGTTCCCCGTTCCCTGCAAGCCAACGACTAGGGAATGTGTATCTACAGATGGGTCCAATGACCATGCCAGTCTATCCAGAGTCTATGGGCAGTGCAAGGGACCCAACGGACCTGATGAAGGAAAATTTGAATGACATCTCACGTCAGTGTGAAGTGCCACTGCCAAAAAGCTGTTATTCAAGTTAAGAATTTTGTTTGGGTCCCTTTAAGCACCGGATAGCATGCTTTCTCCATTAGTCGGTATCGCGAGTTGACCACTCTGAGGAAGGGTATAAATAGTCCTGTTATCTACCTCAGTCAGTCCACCAAGCACTGAACCTTACCTCCAGTTTTTCGATTCTCAATTCGATCACAATGAATTTCTCTCTCTTCGCTGTCCTCTCTGGTTTGGCTGCGTTCGCGGTTGTCAACGCCTTCCCGGCTGAGAACCTGCGGCGCGATGTCCCTTCTGGGGATGTTTCTGCCCGTGGACCCACAGAAGTCTCCGGATGCGTTGGGTGCGTGGTGGGCGCGGTAAGTCTGTTTTTTCCTGCCAACAAGTAGCACATGTTCACTAGTTCACTACTATGACAGTTTGCGCCCACGGGACAGTGACTCTGCCCAAGGCTGCTGAAAACGCAGCAAGATTTCAGCGGAGGTCTTGCAGTGAATCTCGTGCCGGGGGGGAAGGACGGTCTGCTGGAATATCTTTTGATAATGTTCTAGATTTCGTCTTCAGTTTGTGATCAGCGGAAATGAAATACAATATTCTGTAGCAATCGGATCAATTCGTCATATAGTGACTAGCAAAGCTTGGAGATGCCCGGATGTGGCGCGTTAACCAAGGATGATTACTTAATATTCACAAGCCCTTCAGGACTTTCTATTGGCTTTTTACCTTCTTGTCATCGTTGCCCACCTTGTTTCGTCGCTGCTTCCCGTTCACGGTGGCTTTGGGCGTGATTTTCGCCATCGAGGCAACCATGCATTTGGGTGAGAGCAAGCGCCAAGGACTCCATGAAGTCTAAGTGTGAATTGATTCGATAAGGAGAGAAGGAGACATGTGTGCCACCAGTGGCAGGCCACGAGTAAACGACCACGTATCACGGTATCCTTCTTTCCATCGCTCTGCTAGCTGACCGAGTGATATGTTCTCCAAGGCCAAAGAATGGTTGAGTACATGAACGGGAGAAAGGGTGACACTGACAAGAACTTTAAGAGTTGACTCGGAAAGCACTGGCAAACAGCCCTTCCTCCAGTGACAGTCACGAAAGGGAAGTAACGACGATAGAAGTTGATAGAGATGGCATGTCGGAGGTGGAGATGCCAATGGATGCGGGGAGTCCTGTTTTCAACATCGCAGTGTCTCGAGGTCAGTGGGACGGAACGTGGCCAGGTGACGGTGTGGGATGCTGCATGCAAAGAACCACTCAAAATTGACCGGGTTCAATGGACACCGCGATGCGGTGCGTGCCACAGTCGACGTCTCACAAGACGCGACGAAAATTGCGACCGGATCGGAAGACTGCACTGCCTGGGTCTGGCAAGCGGACCGCGGCGGGGTGGTCGCGGTCAAGTTTTCACCAGACAAACGCCTCATCGCCACGGCGAGGTGGGGTCTTTACACTGTTCGAGTGTATGACAGTCAAAATGGCCGCCTCCTCGTCGACGTCCCAAGCCAAGCCAACTCGTCCCAGAACCAATCCCTCGCCTGGGCGAGCGACAACAAGCAGCTCTTTGTCTTATCTCGCGACGGTAACATCCATTGTCTCGACGTCTCTACCGGAACGACGCTCTCTCAGTGGCCCGTTAATAGCAGCAATGATCCCCGATGCATGGCCTTGGGAAGCAACGGCACATTCATCGCAGCCTCCACTCTGTTTCTCGGTCTCATTGTGGGATACTACGACGCACAAGAAAATCGAGTGTGTCATTCACCATCTCGTCCATGACCATCTCATCAAACTACGACCTTGTGACCGCCGGAGGCAATGAAATCACCGTCCGCAATTTCCGCGATGTGCTTGCCTCACAATACTGCCATGATGTAAGTGCATTTGCATCAAAGGTCCACTGCGTAAAATGGCTTCCTAATGACTTTTTTGACCACGGCAGCGGTTCCGTGAGCTAGAAACCGCGCGCATGAGGGTTGAAAATCCAATCCCAAGGAGACCAACAATTCCCGTCATACACGAGAGGAGAGCTCAGGTGTGTTCGTTCGTTCCCTGACTCGATCCATTGACGTCCGCCTCCATTAGACAGCGAAATCACGCACCTCGAGAAAACCGTCCAAAAACTCCGTCGCCAGCTGGCCGCATCCCAACGCAAAGCCAACCAGAAGGAGGATAACCTGAACGCGACCATCAAGTCATTACGTGCAGACCTTCATACAGAGCAAACGAGCTCAAGTGCGTTTATTGACATCATACCTCGCGCAGCCCTAACCATTGTTCCGTTATCCACGTCTATCGAACGAAAAAATAGCGAATCTCGGGATAATCGTTCAAGAGCTCCATAACCAGGTTGCCATAGTCCAGGGCCCAGCCAATGAAGAAAAGGATAGCCTCAACGAAACCATCAATTCCCTTCGTGCCGATCTTCTCGCGCAGCAAGGAAAGCAAAAAAGTTCAGGTGTGTTTATTGCCACCTGGACTTCCGCTTCGTTGAGATGAACGTCCGTTACTAGACAGCAAAATCACCCATCTCGAACATACCATACCGTCCAGGAACTCCTTAACGGCTCCCACCACAAAACTGATAGCCTTATCCGAATCATTGGTGCACACGAGCAGATACATCAATGTGAATCCCTTTATGTTCAAGGACGCATATATGATGCTGCAAAATCTCTCCTCGCGATTGCGAATACCTTGGGCGAGGATATCAGAGCCGACAAGTCGATCATTGACTGGCTTGCTGGTGAGTTTCAACATCGCACATTGAAGGGGTTATTCGATCCCAGTCATCAGAGTTTACGCACCGATGCGCCACGGAACTGGAAAACGTTGGAGACGAGGCGTCGAATGCAATAAAGAAGACGAAGCGGTTTCGGCCTACTCTACTGCATTGTCGCTCAGTTCCTCGACCCTAGACACTGTACTGGTCAAGTGGGCGAGCATGATATTGGTTCGTGGCTCAACGAACGAGGCATTGAGTGCCGCTGCCAATGTATGCTTCCCATCAAAGTCTGAAGCCGGAGATTGACTCTCATTCGGTTCAGTTCAAGGTTCCGAGATTTGTCATCTACCGCGTGATTTGCGACATGCTGGAAGGGGACGGTTGTGTCATGGAGGCAATCGAATGCCAACAGATGCAGAGCGAGCTATCAGAGGACACGAGTATGCCAATGCACGGTGAGCGAGCGCAATGGGAGCGCGGTGGGTGATTGCAGCGGTGACGTAGGCAGGGCTGATTCAAACAACCCCCTCAGATTGCCTACGACGTTGGGTCGAGAGGCTGGTGAAGCTGGGTGACACTGCGACGGACACCCAGAATTACGACGAGGCCATCAAACGGTACTCCGACGCATTGACACTTGACTCGGCGAATCAAAGTGATACTCTCGTCAAGAGAAGTTTGGTCGCCATGTTCAAATGGTATCGTGGCTCGTCCCTCGCGGTCGTCCACCTTCTAGGTGTCCTGTCAGAGTCACAGGAGTTTGGCCGTCTTTGGAGGAGCATCTGGAACACTCGCGGGTGGACATATCAAGAATACGTTGCTTCCGAGGTTGTCCAATTCTGCACCGAGGACTGGAAGTCATACCTTGGATTGGACATCTTCAACCACAAAGAATCGCCTATCATCCTTTCGGAGATGGAACAGGTGATGAACTTTACCACAGAGGAATTGGCCAGCCTCCACCCAGGCCCGCGAGGAAGATATCGCCTACTCGCTATTCGGCATCTTCAACGTTGCGATCCCGGTCATATATGGCGAGGGTAATCAAGCAATCGGTCGCCTGCTGGAGTATATCCTGACACGTTCAGATAATGTCACGCTTCTCACATGGACTGGGAGCTCTGGTAGTAACCACAGCTACCTCCCCGCTGATCTCACGGTCTACAACCAAATAGTGCCACCGCATGTCCCACGACCCGTCGAGACAGCGGAGATGGATGGCATGGTCACCGCATTGCGCTCATCCATGCCTTACCTCTCCCTCACTGTTGCGTTGTACAGTGGCTCAAAGAAGTAATGCACAGCATTAGATAATCTTTTGGTCGACCTCCTTCTCCTGCCCCAGTGGGAGATATCTTATGATTGTGGGCTCATTCGAGAGCCTACATAGCGTAGTTATTGATTATAGATATATAAAGTACTCATATGAAGATGATTGAGCTCAGCATAGCAATTACTACCAAAGTTACCATGCATTTCTTTTTTGGATGCTTATTGAGGAGATTGCAACATGCACCAACATATGTATTCGATCGATATCAAAAAAGCGCTACCTAGTACTTAGTATGACCCCCTTTAGCTTCGAGAAGAGCCTGTACCCGGCGTGGCATACTCTCAAATAACGTCGTAATAAAGTCCTGATCAATGTGACCCCACTCCTCTACTAAAGCCCTCCACAACTCCCCGACATTCCATGGCAGCGGGGTGCGAGTGCACACACGACGATCCAAATGGTCTCAGGCATGCTCAATGATGTTCATATCGGGACTATTTGGTGGCCAGTCAAGTGTATCGACCTTGTTCTTGCGGAACCACTCTGTAGCATGCTTCGATGTGTGCTTCGGGTCGTTGTCCTGTTGAAAATAAATGTCCTTCTTCTTGATTCCCAGGTCCCCAAGGGTCCCAAGGAAGTCATCATTGAGGATCTGGACATATAACTCGGCATCCATGTTACCCTCAATGCAGACAATGCAACCCAACCCGTCGGCTGTCAGGCACCCCCATACCATAACACTCCCTCCTTTCGGGAATATAACCCCGAAAGCACAGGAACATGAAGGGATAGAGTGTCTAGTGGGAGACTCACGTAGACAGGTTCTTGGATGGTAATAAAGAGATTGAGTGGTTCAAGAGTAAGTTGAGAGGACTTAGGAGTGAACCAGTGAGTGGAAAGAACAAGATAGTTCGATGTCGAGATAGGCTGTAAGGCCCATCTTATATAGTATCTAGTACTGTTTGTACGTATTGATACTGAACTCTAATATCATAACTGTATAGTATGATAAGAGATAAGAGGTGAATCAGCCATTGGCTGATGAAGATATGATGTCATGATAAGAGATAAGAATGACGTCATAAGCCTAGACCTAAAGATAAGAGATAGCTTATCTTGATAAGGTGAGTAATATGAATAGCGTAAAGATAAGGTCATAGACCGCTCTAGAATCTGGTATCAGGATAAGAATATCTGAATAAGAAATACCAGGATTCTCAACACTCCTCCTCGCTAGAAATGTTACGATGGTTTGTAACGTAGAAGTCGAAGTGCCTTTCTTCCATCTTCAAATTTCTGCTTGCCCAAGTTCTTTGTGAAGATATCAGCGAATTGCTGATCCGTAGGAACGTAGTAGAGTTTGATCTCTCCAAACTCCACTGATTCTCGTATGAAGTGTTCTGTCATCCGAACATGCTTCGTACGGCCTTCTTGAGCAGGATTTGAAGCGAGGAATATAGCGCCTTGATTATCAACGCATAAAGGTAGAGGACCTAACTTGAATCCCAACTCTTCATATAGGTTGCGGATCCATCGAAGTTGTTTCGCAGTTTCGGTCATACCGCAGTATTCCGCTTCTGTAGAAGAAAGTGTGACCCTTCGTTGTCGCCTAGACAGCCAAGAGACAATGCCATTTCCTAAGAAAATAGCATAACCAGTGGTAGAACGTGATGTTTCAACGTCACCAGCCCAATCTGTGTCAGAGTAGGCACATAAACCATTGGAGTCACCTGTCCCAGA
>JBBPNP010000209.1:0-44375 GCA_038090955.1 Xerocomellus intermedius
CAATCGACGAGACATGGTGGGAACGTACCGAGCGGCTCGACGTTTTCACAGTTCCAGTCGTCCGGGGCGAGGGGTGGAAGTGGTGGATACCGCGCCGTCGGTGGTACGGGGTCTCCGAATTGGGACTACTACTAGAAGTGGTTGATCTCGCTCGTTGGGGTATTCCGTTTCCTCCCGCTCTTTCGGGCAATGGTTTCGCAGAAATTCATTGATTTGATTCAGATGCCAGTGAATCATATGTATGTTGTTGGGCTTGCACAATCGTCCATACTGTGCGTCTCTCTCGATGAGTTGTGAGCATTTGATACACAACAAACTGGCAAAGTTGATTTCATCGACTTCGAAGTACTAGGGTGGTAAGCAGTTGCCACTATACAACACGACAATGCACAGCAGATCGTCATCCCACACTCGACGCCATCTACAAAAACCTGCTCTCTTGCAACAAACGCGCCATCTTTTCATCTTCCCTTTCACGAGGTCCCCGCTCCAAACTGAAATTCCAGAACATGTCGCCAAGTCAACCTGGTCGCTGAACTTTGTAAGCGACTCTTCTTTGAACTGCCAAAGGCGGACGATCGTCGTCCTCGTGTTCCTCGTGACCCCGAGAGTACTCTACGCGTTCAGGACGCTCTTCCTGAACTGCTTGTGCTTTCGGACGCGAGGCGTGCTGCTCGGTATGCCGTGTGTTCAAGTTACCCATCGTCCGACGTTTGCTGACGCGCGTTCGTGGATCGGTTCAGGCTTCTACGCCGCCAATTATCAATCGACGAGCTATGGTGGAAACGTTCCGAGGGGCTCGATTTGCACGGCTCCATCGTATGGGACGAGGGATACCGCACTGTCGGTGGAACGGGGTCTCCGATTTGGCACTAGTGATTGATCTCGATTGATCATTGGTTATTCCGTTTGCCTGACACTCTTTTGGGGCAATGGTTTCACAGAAACTGGACATCGTGCATTGATATCCGATTCAATGTGTTGTGGGCGTATCACACCAAACCGGCAAACCCTTGATTTCATTGATCTCGAAGGTTAGTAAGCAGAATTCAACCAAAGGTTCAACGTTGTATAACCACATACGACTCGACAGGGCATAAAAATTCACTTCCAGCTTGCGATTAGGACGTTGCTCGAGGAGAGTATACGTAATTCCTCGAACCCCTGGGGGGAACTTTGTCGGGATTTATTTTCTCGGGCGACAGGGGTGTCTAACTGGGGTTATCTTTGCGGAGAGGCGATTGCTCGCTGAAAGAAGGCTCACACGGCTTGCACATGGCAAGCCTCATGCCCAGCAGCATTGTCGTGCGGCATGGCGGCGCTCGGACCATCATGCTATAAGAATCTTCCTCCGTGCTTCCTTTCTTCGCTCCTCAATGAGTCTCTTCATGCCTCGCAGACCCATCGAAGACACGAGCTTCAAGGAATATGGTTGGTCCTCCCTCTTGGATCCATCTCAACGTGTATGACTAGGCATGCTGAGACTTGGCACACCGAATCTGCGGCTCTCTTTCAGCGGTCGTCCATCCGCTTACCGCCATGGCGGTCGTCGTCCTCGCGATCATCGTTGCTCTCGCGATCGTCGTCGTCCACGTAATCGTCGCCGTCCTCGCGATCGTCGTTGTACCGGGGATCGTCATGTTCCCGTCCATCGTGCTCCCGCCCATTGTGCTCGCGTTTGTCATGCTCGCGTTTTTCGTCATCTGGAAGATAGTCGTCCTCGCGTTTGTCATCATCTGGAAGATAGCCGTCCTCGCATCCGCCGTCTTCTGGAGCACCGTCACCCACCCGTTCGTCGTCGCCTGGATAGTGCTCAGCGTGCTCTGGACGCTCCTCCTACACTGCTTGGGCTTTAGGCAACAAGGCGTGCAGCGTGGTATGCCCCGTGTTACCCTTTCATAGATCGTTTTACGTTGCTGATGCGCGTCATGGATGGGTTCAGGCTCTTACGCTGCTAGTTATCAATCGATGAACTATGGTGGGAACGTACCGAGGGGCTCGACGTTTTCACAATTCCAGTCGTCCGGGACGAAGGGTACAGGTGGATACCGCGCCGTTGGTGGTACGGGGTCTCCGAGTTGGGACTACTACTAGAAGTGGTTGATCTCGATCGTTGGGGTGTTCTAGGCGATGGTTTCGCAGAAACTGGTCATCGTGTATTGATATCTGATTCAGTGTATTATGAGCATATCACAGCAACCGGCAAACTCTTGATTTCATTGACTTTGGAGGTACATACAACACCACAGTGCACTGCAGCAGATCGTCACCCTGCACTTGACCCCGGGCCCATCGGAAATCCTCTTCCAGCTTGCGATTGAGGACGTTGCTCGAGGAGAGTAATTCCTCGTTAAACCCCTGAGGAACTTTATCTGCACTTTTTTTTCTCGAGTGACGAGTGTGTCTTATTGCGGTTATCTCTGCGGAGAGGCGATTACTCGTTGAAAGAGGGCTCTTTTTGACTCACATGGCAAGCTTCATGCCAGCAGTATTGTCGTGATTTCGGAGGTCAGGGCTAACGGCATGGCGGCGCTCGGACCATCATGCTATAAGAATTTACCCGGGCCTCAGTGCTGCCTTTCTTCGCACCTCAACGAGTCTCTCCATGGCTCGCAAACCCGTCGAAGACATGAACTTCAAGGAATACGGTCCGTCTTCCCTCTTGGACCATTCTCAAGTGTATAGGCATGCTGAGACTTGGCACACCGAATCTGCGGCTCTCTTTCAGCGTCCGCCCATCCGTTCATCGCCATGGCGGTCGTCGTCCTCGCGATCGTCATCGTCCCGGGGATCGTCAGGTTCGCGTTTGCCGTCATCCGGAGAATCGTCCTCCTCGCGTTCGCCATTGTCTGGAGCATCGTCACCCTCCCGTTCGTCATCGTCCGGATGGTGCTCAGCGTGCTCTGGACGCTCCTCCTATACTGCTTGGGCTTTAGGCAACAGGGGGTGCAGCGTGGTATGCCCCGTGTTACCCTTTCGTGGATCGTTTGACGTTGCTGACGCGCGTCATGGATGGGTTCAGGCTCCTACGCTGCCGGTTATCAGTCGACGAACTATGGTGGGAACGTACCGAGGGGCTCGACGTTTTCACAGTTCCAGTCGTCTGGGATGAGGGGTGGAGGTGGATACCGCGCCGTCGGTGGGACGGGGTCTCCGAGTTGGGACTACTACTAGTGGTGGTTGATCTCGATCGTTGTGTTTTCCTGCCGCTCATTCGGGGCAGTGGTGTCACAGAAATTGGCCATTGATTTGATTCAGATGCCAGTGAATCACATGTATGGCCGGGTGTTGGGCTTGCACAATCGTCTATACTGTGTGTGTGTCTCAACGAGTTATGAGCATTTGATACACAACAAACCGGCAAGCTTGATTTCGTCGACTTCGAAGCACTAGGGTAGTAAGCAGAACCTAGCAGAACCATACAACACGACAATGCACAGCAGATCGTCATCCCGCACTCGACGCCATCTACAAAAATCCGCTCTCTTGCAACAAACGCGCCATCTTTTCATCTTCCCTTTCACGAGGTTCCCGCTCCAAACTGAGATTCCAGAACATGTCGCCAACGTCAACCTGGTCACTGAACTTTGTAAGCGACTCTTCGATGTACATCTGAACCGCCGAAAGTGGATGGAAGTGATGAGGTAGAGTTTGCCAACGCTGGATATCTTGGATGACTTCGGAGGCCTTCTGGCGCTTCCGGAAATTAACCAGATTACCTGGCAGGGTATCTTTGGAACCGTCTTGAATGAACGTCAGGGTGGTAAGGAAAACACCTGGGATCATCAAGTTAGAATTCGACTGACGTATCCACTCGACATGCCCTTACCGATGAAGGGCACGCATGGTGGTGCAACCTTTGCGAGCGTCGAACGATAATTGGTGAAATTCTTCCCCGAATCAATCGTCATTTCGCAGACGTTCAGCCACGACATGTGTCGCGAACTGACTTGCTCCCAAGAACGCTTCAACCGGCGAATAGGAGGCGAGTTTAGCCCAGATACGATAGCAACCATACTAGAGTAATTGTGCAAAGATCGACAACGCTATCATCGGGGTCAGCAGCAACTTTGTAATACCATACAAATTACTTACGTCAGCGATGGAGATAAACTGTTTGAGAATAGTGGCTCGCTTCCTGGAGTCTTCATGAGCGAGTACCGCATCAGCAACCCAGTTTGCAATCTTGTGTGGGATATTAGCGCATGTATGTATACCAAGGTGCGAACCTACCCTATTGCTGGTTTGAATAACTCGAGCGATATTATCATTGTGATCGGTCTTTTGTTCCCGCGATCTCGATAGACATTCCATGGGGCGGATTCTTTGATACAGTTGACTTTCCAAAATCGTCAGCTGTCGCGCCAATTCCAGTGGATCAACGTCAAGGAGTTTCACTCGCTTGTTTGTCTTGGGCACGATGGATGTGGGAGGGGATACCAGATTCGGCGTGATCGTCTTCTTGAGTTCTCCGGCGCGCTAAGAATCTCATGAAAATCAGGGCATTCTGCGAATCTCGCCATCACCTACAGCACGATCGATTAAAATCACCAGTTGCTTGGATATTGCAATCTTGCTGACAGCGTCTTGCAGCAAGAACTCCTTCATCCGGTCGAGAATGTACATGTCTTCCTTCTCGAGGAAATCGTCGTCGGCTACCATAGCTTTGAACGTGTTGAGTACTCTACAAAGAGACTCGTGAAGACCAGGCCCGACAAGGAAAACAAGAGCGAACCTCATCTGGATGATATGTTGCTTGAGTTTTTTCCATTCCTCCAACTCAGTAGGGGTTAGGTTATTAGGTGGCTGGATGTAAAAGCGTCGAACAAGGAGATCGAAAAGCTCATCCAAGGTTGTGAATGATTTGTATGTCATCAAGAATGTCTTGATGAAGGTTGGGTCTGATAAACAGGTCATTGAAAAGGTCTGACATGCTACCGCGAGGTACGCACCGCCAGTTTCATGTGACGTGAGGCGTTCTACAAGAGCGCGGACTGTCCCAGCGCGGACGCTGCCATCTACATCGATGACCATGTCCTCCTTGGTATAATCTGGCCGAAGGTACCATGGCTTTGTACTAATGATATGCTCGGGAGCGTCGTCACCGAAAATCTTCTTTATCTTCTGCGCATTAGTGGCGGCCCGGCTCACAGTCGCTGTGATTCCTTGTCATCATAAGTGGGTACAGAACAGTGAAGGGACCCACATTCATCGTCATTAAATGACACCGCATCGCTCATGGATGATCCTTCCCTATGCCGTTCTGATGAAACCAGAGTATGTACTGACAGTGTGTAATCACTCGATGAGGCACTCCGCGTAGAATCGGGCTTGGAGAGATCCTCGAGAGTGATTGTGTTATCAGACATTTGAGATTGGCAGCGGAAAGATGGTGCGCGGTCGGGGAGGACTGTCCCCTTCTTGCTTCCTGGGGCGCCAAATGCCACCTCGATATCAACGATATCTTCGCTCTCCGGGTCGGCGGGGTTGAGGACCGACATGGGCCGCACATCATAATGACTATCCATGATGCTTAACCGCGATACCCGCCATTCGATTGCGCCCTTGTAATCTCCTTCAGCAATATCCGCTTGGTCGTGTCCCACGGATAGCAAGGCGTCCAGGGTTTGCAGAAGGAATTGGAGATTCGACTTGATCGATGCAGATATTGCATCAAGATAGTCGTAAAGGTCGTCTCTATCCTGGGAGGCCACCCTGCTTGAGGGCCGACGAATGTGCTGGGTGGTCAAAAGCATGATTGACGCGTCGTCATAGAGGGATTGCATGGCCGACTCTAAAGTACGAGTTAACAGTCGTGCCCTGTCCACTGTCTGGGTGTACAATGCGCTATCTTCATCGGCAGCGGATTCAGAGTAAAATCCATCGATATCGACATGGCGAGCGATATGAAGATTGGTCACAAATAGCAGGAGCGTCAACAGCCCTGTAAGAACGTCCTTGCAAGTCATCCATACGCGTTGTTCTGTCCCGCAGACTAAGTACGAGGAATGACAATCATGCCGAACGGTACTTACCAGATTCATCAGTCCGGTTTCTCAAAGCGGTGTGGAGGCTTCCAAACTTCGCTTGCACGGACACCATAAGTGTCTTGAATTCCGAAAACGCATCTGAGCCAAGGACAGTCTGGGGAAACTCTTCGGTGTCATCCATAGGAACCCAGCCAAATCCCTTCCATGTTCCACCATAGCCGGCTCCGACCAGTCCAAGTCCAACGTGAATCACAGAGAAGGAACCTTGTACTCGCTTAGCCCCGACCGTCGCTTGTTGCTGCTCGCTGTGATATCTCTGGACTTCCACAACAAAAGCCACGATAGCCCTATCGAGCTCCACTGCGTCACTCTCGATGCGAGAGGCGGTTTCCTGCGCAGCGGGACCCGAATCATACTCCATAGCACGTGCTGAGAGGACGAGTTTGGATAATGTTGCCGTAACCTTGCGCTGGGCGGGTTTAAGGAGCGTTTGTGCGGCAGTGGTCTCACGTCGGTCCCGTGCATCGCGTGGGATGAGTTGACTTGGTATATGGCCGGATAGAGGTGCCGAGATATAAAGAAGGTTGCGAACAGCGACCACAACCAGTCTAATAAGGTGGTCAAGGGCTTGTGCATGTTCAGAGCGACGAGAAACCTCAGTAAGTGACTGGTTCTTTTGAACAACGGACGTGATAGCGTTCCGGGCAATGTGTGATAGGTCAGAAATCAACTCCGGGGGTGAAGGTGCAAGGGATTGCTGTAAGGACTGAGCAATTCTCTCGGCAGCAGTAAGTTCCAAGGCAGGATTTATTTCGGCTAGCTCGTCCTGCTGACCATTATGGGAACTTCTGCTAGTGGAAGGGGAGTTGTCGGGATCTGAAGAGTAGACTGCGGAATCATCCGAGTCACTGATGTGGTCAGGGGGGCTTTGACGCCGCTCTCGCATCCCGCGGTCCTGCCGTGCTGCAGATTCCGACCGAGAACGAGTGATCTGATCTGGTTCGTCATGGCTACTGAAGAGGTCCGAGGAGGCCGTAGAGGAACTAGTGAGGGCACGAGCCCGGCCCTTCTTGGCAGAAACCTCGGTCTCCGGAAGTGTCCAGCTCACCTGGCCCGTGAGCTTGTTCAGGTAAAAGTATGACATGCCGTCATCGGCGAGGCGCCTAGTCCAAGGTTCCGGGGTGCCCGACCGCTTAGGCACACCAAAGCCAGCTAAGGCAGTCTCCGCTAACGCCCCGAAACCCAATCCGGCGCCTGTCCCAGCACGAGCGCTGGGTTGTGAAGTAGCCAAGCCAGCGATACCACCGTCAGAAGTGTCATCGATGTCGAGAGGCAGATCGCGAGAATGTTGACCTGTTTGAGTGTTGACGTAGTAGATCTATTGCAACCATTAATCATCGCCGTGAGGGCCGAAAACAGGAATGAAGTGACTTGCTTGACCGTCCTGCGTGACTTGCGGCATCCAAAAGTCATTTGACATCGTTTCTCCTCCAGAAATGGCATTCCCGAGTTCAAGAAAAGCACTGGAGGAGTCAACGAGCTCGGCTGCGCCCCACTCGGTTTCCGAGGCATAGTGGTCCTGAACGATTTCTCTCTGAAGATGGCCAGTCCTTTCTTGCGGGTCTTGAGGAATCTGACGATGTTGCAACGCTTGCTGTTCATGGTGCGACAACGCAAGTTCGGCTTCCTCGTCGGAGATGGTGGTGACATAGTTTGAGGGGAACCAACCTCGCTCGTCGCCGAGAAGTCCATCCCACCAGCCGGATTCCAGCTGGGTCAAGACCTCTATGATGTCATTTTTGCGAAAGGACAACGATGAGGCATCATCCGTCTGGTAATCATATAGTGCGCGACAGAAGAACGTGGTGATATATTGCTCCTCGGGGACCTCATCCGGACCAACGCCATTCTGGTAAGTTAGACCGGCATAAGCGACACTGAGTGTAGCCATGGATAGGCTATGGAAGAACGATGGATAATTCCAAGATGTCGGTGAAACGTTGAGGACGAGGGGAGGTAACTTGGCCAAGTAACATTCGGATGAAGAGTCTCAGTCGCGGTGCCTTCTCTGACTGGCATGTTACGTAATCAGCATGTCGCCACCCGCGACAGCCTATCACTGCGTGCATTTCATAATCGCATCCTCGTGTTGGCAAGACATCTCAGTTGTCCAAGTATGAACCCAGGGCCATCACCGCTTCAGCGTCCTCTGCTTCTCTGCGAACTGCACGATTTTTCTGTCAATGAACATGCCCTTGCGCTCTCGCACCGCATCCATATACTCCTTGGCTACGTTCGACCGATCTGCTTTCTCTCCGAGGTCTTCTAGTTCCTCCTCGGTCGTGGGGACCCAAAATGGATCCTGATCGAGCATTTCATAACTACCCGCTTGTGTTCAGTACGGACCTTGCACGGATTACATCAGTCATCACCTACCCGTTAAAGATCAGTTGAGGGCTCGCTGCGCCGGATGTTCGTTTTCTTATATCTTGGATCCTCGTCAACTATCCGTGTACCTTTAGTCGAAAACTCGCGTACCATCGGCAAAGCCGAAACTCTCCACCACCGGCAGTAGCGCGGAGACGGTAAAATAGGCCGTCCCCTCTTTCATCTCCTCTCCCACAATTCGGCCACGTCGTTTTGCCACCACGCCATACACTTTCCCAAGAACGTCCGCTGAGAGTAAAACGACCATGGATGAGTCAGCATCAACCAGGACATTTTAGTGACTTACTAGATGCTAGAATATCACACGAGTATATTGCCAACTTAAGCCTTGGCGACCAGTCCAGCAGGGCATTCCTGCAGGCATCTCTCACGGCTGAAATCACAGATCCCGTCACTTGCGTTAACCTATTCTGGACTACTCCCTATCAGCCGCCAATTTCACCTCATCCAGACCAAGAACGTACCGATCTCCTTTTCCAAACCTTCAGCATCAACCTGGACGTCTTCGACAAAGTAAGCAACCCCCTCAACAGGTTCCGCGCACAGCGGACCCTGAAAGGCCGCAAGCTGAAATCCTCTCTCGATATGGCCGGTGAAATCCAAGTCTTTCTGCAACCCGTTCTCCATACGGGAGGTATCTGGGCCCTGATCCCGCATCAAACGCCGTTTCAGCCTGCGAGAACAGTTACCATATTGTGGCACAAAAGATCACGAAAGTAACGCACGATGTGGGAATAAGATCTTTACGGGCATCGATTAGGAGACAACCTCCAGCGCCCTGGGGACCAAATGCCCAAATCCTATCAATAATATCCACCCATTCGCCTCCTGCTTCAGTACACTTCTCCTTCAAGGCGATCCAGAATTGTTCTGGTTTGACACTTGGAGCATGCACTAGGATTCCCTGCACCTCGGGACGGCCTCCCTCGATAACGGCATTACCATCCCCATCAGAAATACCCCGATCGGTGGCCATGCGTTCTTGTAGCAGTAATCTCAGCGTTGCCAGATTTTGTTGAATAAAAAGGTGAATGCTGTCCGGCAACGGTGCCGACCGCAGAGTAAAGGTAACGATGTTATGAGAACTGGCTCCTTTCATGGTCCCGCGTACGGCATTTGTTGTCTTAGGAGGTGCCATATCTGGAAGAGTTTGATAACAGATATGAATGCAAGCACGTCGGGGGCTCACCTGGGGCCTTGACGGCGGTCTCACGGAAGGGAACAATTGGTTTAGAAGCTTGAATCTCCACTCGCGCAAAACGCTCACGCAGGTCCTTGAGGCATCTCTGCAGGAATTTATGTATGTACGAAAGCAGGAGGTGAACGCAAGGCACACCTCCAAGTGCAATTCCCCGGCTGTGAGAATGACGTGTTCGCCGGTTTGCTGCTGGAAAGTCTCCACACATGGATCTGCCTGTGCTAGCAGGGAAAGCCCAGTGACCAGCTTCGGCATGTCAGCAGGATTCTTGGGCTCCAGCGCGACCCGTACAATGGGGGGTGTCTGGAGCGGACGGATTTAGTGTCTGGGTGGACAGAGACAACACGGCCAGGACAATACCAATCGATTAGCGCCGCCGAGATTGATGAGACACTCCTGGTCTTGTTGAGGACTACTGTCTTGAAAGATTCCACCTTCTCCAGGGGAACAGAGAGTCGCGTTTCTCCAGACTTTGCCCTCCAACCCCCTAATTGCGAAGGTATTTCCAGCTCTGACGCTAGCGACCGGCTGTAATTCACGTCCCATCATGACGTACAGACCCTCTACGTCTGCGACCACAATGTTATTAACATTCGCAGGGTGATCGGGAGATAAAGTGACGCTGTATTTGGGTAAGACGCAATATATTTTTGTTCCGACCTCGATAGTCCCGGAGTATAGGCGAGCAAAGCCGAGGAGGATCTCGTCATTGGTCACGGGGAGTATTTTCGGAGCGTCAGCGGTATCTTTGAGGGTCTCGGGGATCCCCACGCCTTCCAAATCATTCGACGCTGCCTCCTTGCGCGCCTCTCTAGCCGCTCTTCCTCGCATGCGTAGTTCCTCTGCTGTTAGAGGTGTGACCTTGTTCTCGGGGAGTTCTTCCCTAGGAACGGCAAACATCTTGCTGACATACGCCGTGATACATGCGCCGGCCCCCGAGTTGGAAGAGTAGAGATCCCGCTCTATTTTATTCTTGGGTTTGATTTCCTGATCGAAGATGTTCGGATACATCATCCGAGATAGGCGAACTGCTTGAGCAGCAGGAGGCGAAGGGACAATGTCGATGACACTTTGAATTACGCAAGTCGAAAGTGATAACCATTGATTGAAGATGACGGAGAGCAGTTGTCGACCGTCTTTCGAACGGAGATCACGAGGTAAAAGCTTCAGATTCAGCGCGGACACAATTTTGGCAACTTTCTCAGCATTCCTACAACTGTGTCAAACATTGCTGGTCTCAAAGAGCTAAATACTGACGGGTGTAAGACAACAGCATCATAGACGGCCCATAGATTTTCCAACACAAAGTGCACGAAGAGAGGCTTCAAGGAGCGTCCTCGCAGATGCTTGTAGCTGATGACTTTTTTCGTCTTCGGATCCAAGTAAAAATCTCCCCACAAGACACGTCGTAGATTGGCTTCCTTGAATCCAAGCTTGGCGGAGTAGAGCTGGGCGAACTTCCCAACACGGAAGCCCCACCCATCTATGGCGGATGCAAAAACAACATTTCCACGTTCCGGTGCAAAATATAAGTCATCATCATCTTTCTCTTTGAAGGTTTCCTCCTCATTTGCTGCAGCCTCTCCTTCATCTGCGTACAGATCCTTCTTCGCGGCAAGTCGACGGTCCCGTTCTTCCCTCCAGCGTAGATCATCCTCCATGCGTTCACCAGCAAAAAATTCGCCCATCACTACGTTGACCTGTTCGATAAGCCGCGCAAGATGGTGATATGCTTCGATCGGGGAAAGCTTCAACTCAGTGATCAATCTGTCAAGCTTGTTGATCACGAGAATCGGTCGTAAATTGTCCTGCCATGCTTGTCTGAGCACAGCGATAGTCTGTAGGTGATTACCAGGTGAAAGGTTTTAGTCTGGAGACGTGGGGACTCACTTGAGTGCAAACTCCCTCGACGACATCGACTAGCACTAACGCTCCATCACACAACCGGGATGCGGTAGAAACCTCCGTAGAGAAGTCTACATGTCCTGGGGTATCAATCATGTTAATAATATAAGTTTTTAAAGGTGTTCCTGTGGATGCCTGTCACGATGCTTTCCTTTCATCGGGCTGTATGCATACCGTCATCGCGTTCCCTGACTTGGAACTTGAGTGAAACAGCACTGCTTTCCATCGTGATGCCACGCTCAATCTCGTCTTCGCGACTATCCAGATACCGTAGCTTTCCGGCCATCTTGGGCGATATAATATTGTTTGCTGCCAGGAGCGCGTCCATCAATGTGGTCTTTCCATGGTCTACATGACCAAGCGTTGTGATGATCCTAACGTTAGCCGGGTCGGGGGCTTCGGGACTTGGCTGGCTGCTCGCCATCGGGGTATGATCCAGTTCGATCCTTCTAATGATGCTACCCTGTATTGGTCAAGTACTAAATGACTCAGGCCTGCCGAGGATCTCCCGTAATTACGTAATCCAAGGAGGCCATCCAACAGTCTGTACTTCGGTTTCTAGTAACCGAAGTACCTACACTTGAAGCCACTTGCTTGATGAGAAATGCAGTATTATGGTGCAGCAAGCCGGTATTCAAAGACATGTATGTGCAAGGGCTCGTTGAACGAGTATCTGAAAAGGTTACCAGGCTCATACCAGCATATTGTCGGGATGTCATACTACATACCCCGATGATAGCCGTTCACGGTCTTAGCGCTGCTTCTAAGCTCTCTCTCAGGGTATCACCCAGTCCCTTCCCGATCAAGACCAGCTTTCCAGAGTCAGGAATTCCAACCACGTCCCGTGCTTCCACCGGCGTAATCTCGTACATGTTCTGCACTCCTTGAAGCATGAATTCTTCGCCGGTCTGCAAGATAAATAGTCCCTTGCAGCGTAGCACCCTGAGGTCAGAGTTGTGGTCCTTGCGGTCTTCCCCCGTGGGGTCGTCATGTCGCCAAAGCAGCACTTGGATCCAATGTTCGAGTTTGGTGAGCTGATCGGGTGTCAAAGGAGGGATGAACAACTGAAGGCTAGATATTCCACGAAGTTCATAGTGCGTAGCAGAGCTTTTGCAAGTATGGTCATGAGAATCACCACGTTGGTGAGGTTGAAAGGTGGCGTTTTGCAGTTGTTTGGCTCCCGCGTAGGCATCGATGTTCATGATGTGGACTAGATCGATATTTGCTTGTATTGTCCGGTGAATGGGTGCTGATGGATTGACTCTGTGAATCGTCCCTTCTGTCACAGTTAGTTTGTCGCCCGACACGAGGTCTGCCTTGTTTAAGAGAATGACATCCGAACACGCTATCTGTCTGTCCCACGGAAATGTCAGCATAGGTGTGGTCCCCGTGAAAACCTAGCACACCTGAGGCTCTCGCCAATACCATCAACTGAATGGTCTTCCTCCATTTGCTAATTAGCTATTGGATCAGAGTCAAGCTTTACGTGGATTCATGCTCGGGATTACCTGCTGGCCGAAAGCTGCGTCTACCACGCAGACCACACCATCGAGGGATATTTGCTTGCGGAGCCCAGCGGAGTATTCTTCGTTTAGCCAAAACATAGACGCAATGGGACCTGTTTTCATCGAGGCTCGACTCGATTTGTACGGAGATGATGGTAAAGATTCTCACCGGGGTCAGCAAGTCCGGTGGTCTCGAGTATGATGTGGTCAAATGAACCCTTCCGTTCCATCAGTTTCTCGATAGCAGCTATGCCTGCATCTTTGATACTGCAACATAGACACCCATTTGCCAGTTCAAGAAATTCCTCTGAATTCTCGGCCATTGGGTCCTCGCTAGAGGTGACGTTGATTGCCTTTGCTAAATCGACGAAGATGAGCGTTGGATAGGGACATGTCCACCTGCAAGACTAACCTTCGATGTTCTGTTTCTTGATGAGTGTTTAAGCTTGAAATGCAAGCAAGCGACCTACAGCTGTGTCCCCAAACTCGTTCATGATTACTGCGATGCGATATCCATGTCGCTCTGTAAGTATGCGCCTGCATGTCGTCGGTGGTACACGTGAGTTATGAAATAGTAAGCACACTTACCTCAACAGTGTCGACTTCCCGGCGCCGAGGAAGCCTGTGATTATAGTGCACGGGATCCGCCGCGGTTCCTGTGATACTGTCAGTTGTTCGGTGGGTGGTGCATCATGGTCAATGAGTGTCCTGCGCTGTGTAGTCAGTCACCAGTGCCACTGGGATCGAACCGACCTTAAACCTACGGTATCTCATCGTCTTGGTCCATGTCCAAATTACCTCAGCCGAATTCCGAATAAATACTTCCGAGCCAATAATTGCCCCTCCCACTACTAGTATTTAATCTGGTGGCTTTCATTAAGTTGCCTTTCATCTTCCTTCCTTCCTTTGACCCATGACTGCGCTCAATCTCAGTGACGAGGCCCTGAGGAATCTTGTGCAAGGGCCCGGTGATGTGGAATGGAGGCAAGTCACCTCTTGCCGAGCCACCTCATGCCATGCGGGGGTTGTTGCCACAGCTCACGATGGTCCAGGTACGAGATGAGACGGGAGTGTCAAGAAATACTACCTGGTCTTTTGCTCGGTCCATTCCAAGCTTCGAAATCCCTCGAAACGCTAAATTCTCTGGGTGTCACTCATATGTAAGTCATGGATATCCGTCGGCGTTCCAACTCCTAGGATCGCTGCTTGGAAGTTGGGCACTTCGACCACCCAGCTGCCACCGGAAGTTCAGCAAATATTCAATGACGATTTTACAGTGTCTGCATAAGAGATCAGAAAGAGGCATTCTCTGTCAGGCCTCGCTTTCCTGATCACTTCAAATACTTGGTATTGGACGTGGAGGACAACGAAGAACAAAATGTCATCAGACTATTCCCGGAGTAGGCTCCTTAAGGTTTTTCCGTGTCCAAAAGCTGAATCAGTCATAGGGCGGACCAGTTCATTCAACAGGCTCTGACTCAAGGTGGCAAAGTTCTCGTGCATTGCAACGGTGTGCCACGAACCCCTGTGTTCTCCGTCCATTGTTATAACCAGTGTGTGTTAGGTGGCATCTCATTGTCCCCTGCGTTTGTGGTCATGTTCGTCATGCGGCATTGTCAGTTATCCTGGGAAGATGCTCTTCATTTGGTACAGAATCGGCGGTACTGTATATCACCAAACGGCGGTTTTTTGACGCAGATCAAAGTACACAACTTCCTAGCTGACAAAGTAGTGTTGATTCTTACCTCTTTCGATCACCTATGTAGGAATACGAATCCATATACAAGGCCAAAGCTGCGGTTGCCAATTTTCCCGCAGCACCGATGCAAAGAGTGGTGTCTCGTAGGAAGAGGGACGATGAAGAAGAAGATTCGAGGTTCATATTACCCCGCTTTCGGCCCTGCGTGCCCTAACAATTTCTCACAGAATAGAAGACCGTAAAAGGGCACTGGTTGATGGCGATGACGAAGATGGCGAAGATGCGATGATGGCGACAGGACCCTGACATCGCATCGCTGCGTTGTTGGGTCTGGGATAATTATTATACTGTATAAATGAGTCGAATGGTCTACCTGTGCTGTGAATATACTTGGATTTGCTATGGGGGTATGAAGTGTACGATGAAAATGGAGTCTACAACGACTTGATCTTGGCCTTTTCCTTCTCCAGCACAACTTGCTTCGTATGCACATCTGCAATGCCTGTAAGTGGTTGTCCATCAATAAACTGACGAGTAGAATACCTTTGCGTTTTACAAAGGCCTCTATTGATATCCCCGCAAACACAATAGCTGTTCCGAGCCATTGACCAATGGTCAGCTTATGGTTATACACCACTACCGACAAGATCATGGTGAACATTTTCCGGGTAAGGGTGATCGTCCTGCAAACGAAATGAGATACATCGGCTGGGAAGAGCAAATGGGATACTGCTAGTACTGACACTAAAGTCAACGATCCAAAGTGCTGGAGTGTCTCGAAAATAAACAGTTGGCCAAGCGCACCCGTGAGTGAAAACTGAATGAGTGGTACGACGACGGAGGGGTGTGAGTGTATGAATTCCAACGCGCTAGAAAACTCGCTCTGTGCGCCAGATGAGGGGTGAAGGACAGGGATATAGGGTAGCGGGAGCGTTCCGAGGGCCGTGGTCAGCACCGTACAGAATGCATTAATCCAGAACATCATCTGCTGCCCTGAGACTTTGTACTTCGAGAAAATCTCATCCTGTGTTGAGTTGACGGCGCCGTCAAGGACCAGGTTAACGAGAAGATAAGCAATGCCAATGAGCTGAAGGTATGGGGACTGTGCTCCGTTGGATGATGCTTTGGAAGGTTTCTCGTTCCCAAAGAACATGAACACGCTAATACCGGTCGTAACCAGTGCAACTACGAGATATTTGTGAGGCGCAAATTTGCGTCGATAAAGAACGAAGTTCATGAGCATGACGGGAACGAGCTTGCAGGACTTTCCGAGTACCATGGTAGGGTACGTGATATACGAGAGCGCGGCGAATCCGAACGGAGCCGCGAGGGCAATGAAACCGGAACACTGGAGGTAACCGAGAAGGAGGCGTTTACGATAAGAGAGATTATCCATAGCAGACGGGTGTCCTGATCTAGATTCCTGAGAGTGACCGTTGATAAAGACTTTCGTATACGAGGTCCCGTTCGCTTGAGATGATCCGTTGGACAGCGCAGGTGCGGGGACATCGAGGCCAAGAAGGGAAGAGAAGGAAGACCCTGGCTTTCCGCGTATGTAGATGTAGCAAATAGCGGACAAGGAACTGAGGAAGCTCTGGCACGTCCCGAGGAATAATGCCGACTTGAACTTGTGGGTGGATTGCCCGTCAATAGATTGGAATGGGACCGACACTACATGAGTGAAATCAGTTTCAGAGGTTGAGAGAATAAACTTATAATCGTACATCGCTCTTGCGCGATGGCCCAAAGCTGGTCGTCGCTTTGGGTTAGTTGGATTCCTCTGGAACACGACGTGACAACTCACGAGGAACATGGCGTACACGCCTGTTGTACACAGACCGAGCCTGTATAGATATGTCAAGGCAAGAATTACGATGGAAAAGTGATGAAGACTGACCTTAGTAGGGTCATCGCGCCAAATACTTTCAGGAAACGACTGTGAGTGAATGTTCAAACGTTGTGGGATTTAATAAAACACCAAAGTCATCGTCTACGTGTCACTATAACCGTAACCCTTATCTAAGGTTGGGGTTTAATCCGAACTCGTGGACAACTCAGAACCGACGGGTGTTGTTAGTTGGTCAATGCAAGGTGGTCGTACGAGCTACTGCAGAACACATGTGTGATGGTACAGCTCAACGACTGTCAGGTATGTGAATTCAAGAAGTACTGGCGGATACACGACAATCGGCACAAAGCGAAATAGAGTCTAGACACCACAAGACGGCGGATGAACCATATTTATTTATGAAACAAAAACGAAAGCAAAGAAAGTGTTCGACAGCGCATTGTCCGCGGCAGATACTGTAGACTGCTCAGACGATCTCGCTGTCATCCTCAGTCATTCTCGCCCACGGCCCACCCTGCGCTGACGTATGTCAGATAACGATAGCTATGAGCAAAATCGTCGCCTGATGGACTTATATGCGCACACATCGTGAGATGTATCTTCGGGAAGATCCCTTTCGGACTTCCGCTTCTGCCCAAGCAGGAGGAGGAAGCGTGTCGGGAGGTTGTGCGTCTGGTGCTAGGCAGATGGTGTCAAAATGTTGCAAGAGCCGAATCAGCATGGGAGACGTTTCATTATACGCAAACTAAAGTCAATGGGCAGCGCTCTGTTAACAAGAGTAGGAAGAAAAGAGCGTGCATGGGTGATTACCTGTTGACGAAGACAAATGCGAGGACCAGCATTGAATGGAAGGAAGATGAATGGTTGTGGTGTGAGATACTTGTGCAAACGATAGTCGAGGAAGCGGTCGGGATCACATTCTTCAGCTGTCCAGGGCGAACGAGATCAACGAAAGCGGACAGCAAGTAAAGGCCTCTTACCCTCTGGGCCCCAAAGATCCTTTCGGCGATGCATGATGATCACAGAATACGCTACCCTGTGGGGGATTGTTACCTCTCATAGCTTGATACGGGCTAGTGACGCACTGAGTATTTGCTGGTACATAATACGGCTTCTCCGATGGGTCTGAGGAGGACAAGGTGGTCGCTTTGATGATCTCACTGCTTGTGTTGAGCACCTTGTTGATGAAGGACATTTCTTTCTTACCGAATATTGAGCGGCCTGCAACAAAAATGAGTGATATATATTTGATTGGTGGACGTAAGTACTTACACGGCCAGAGGGTGTCTCAGTATCTCTGGAACAACAATCCATAAGATCTCTTCGTTTGAATACGGCAAGAAACTTACCATTAATAACCGCGCGGAGGTACTTCACCGGCATGTCACGGATCGCTTCAAATGTAGGGCAATTTCTGGGACCAATCTTGGTCGTAATCTCTTCTCTAAGACGAGCAAAGCACGCGGGGATGCGTTGACAAATGATAGACGACGAATGTCAGTGTCCCGGCCATCTTATCATAAACAATTAGTCCATGACCAAACAACAACGTACTCGCATGTACTGTATCACGACTAGCGATCATGATGTTCGAGATCTCATCCCTGAGGACCACGGGATCTACAGAGGATGACTAAGCGGAATAGCACAACCAGTAACACCTGCCAGTCACGAGGTGATCGAAAAGTGTGTCCTCATCGGAGGACGTCGGCTTCTCCCCGTGCAGAGATGCCGTCTTTGGTTTCTCTATCGCGTCCTTTAGAATAGATCCGTCGGCAATCTTGGGGTTACCAACCGAGTTCCCGACCGGTACCACGTTGTATGGATGAACAAGATCGGCGGAGAGGCTGTGTACACATCTCCCGAAGAGAAACTCGGTTGCAGGATCAAGGGTGAAACATGAAATAACATCCTGGAGATCTTGAGTTCGTCTCAAGGTAGGGAAATAGATGCACACGGACATACCTGGCAGTTCACTGAATACCCAGCACGGAGACGACACTTCATCTGGGCGATCACATACTCGGCATGGCAATCAAAAAGACTAAAATGACTGATCCAATCGTGAGTAAAGAATGGACGGGTAATGCCACGATGAAATTTCCACAAATTGCCTGAGAGATCGAGTGTAAGGCCACGAGCGAGAGGCATGAGGTAGTTACTCACCGTCATACACCCGAGCTTTGAACTTGTCCCCTAGAATGATGAGTTATGCATGATCCAAGCTACACTGTTACCACTGTCTACCGTTGACGAAGTTCTCGATCGGTTGCCAGAACGGTCTGTACGAGCGTTAGCTAGCCGCGCGAGATAGATATTGGTCGCGGCACCTTTATATGATGTGGCTCGCAAGTAAGCAGATGCATCAAACATCACACGAAAATTAAAGCAGTTGCCAATCGCTGCGATTGCCATCTGTCATCCAGTCCGCTGTCCGCAAAGGTCTGGGTTTTTCTCGGAAAAGGATTGATCTATGGCTTGCACCAGGATAACCAGTCCTCACGGCCTCCTTCAATTGAAGTATGAAGTCGATGTTTCCGAACGTTTTCCCCCAGAGGCAAGCTTGCAATGAGCCAAGCCATTAACCACCAAGATGATATCGATATTCCGCACAGTGACAAGAGACACCACGATGGGGTACTGGTCTGAGGCAGTATGTGAATAAGTGCCCCGCAAAACGTGCTAAGAGAGCTAGGCCCGGAACTACCATAGTTTCTGAGCTGTGTGTTGCAGTATTGTCGCCAAAGGAGCGATACGGAGGCGTGAATGGCATTACGCACCTAGCGGAGAGTCCCGGACCACGCACCAGACCATTCATGTAAGTATGTGATCATGATGCTGCAATCCATGAGTCAGTGGCGTCTTCGGGAACTAACGGCGAGTCGCGCACCTGACCCATGTGCTCTGACCCATCCAAAACAGGGCGGATTTGCTCCCATGTATCGAAAATAAGTGCGACAGAATCTGGGGAAGGATCCGCGAAAATTCACCATAGGCGCTGTGTGTTATGATATGATTCTCTTGCAATGCTACGCCCAAATATCAGCGCACGTGCACCGCAATGATCACTGTTATTGTTACCACCGCAGCGAGTGAAATCACGTCACCGGGCGGCGGGAGGGGGGTTTGAAACATTATGATGGTGCCACTGGCCCACACTGCCACATACTTGGCCCAAACGAGTGTGTTTCGCTCCAAGTGCGGGAATCACAATGTTCAAGTTGGTTGGGAACGTTGCTGTGCTTTGTTCGGGGATCAAGTAGCCGATCGGATTGTGCGATGGGCACTGTTTGGCTGAGTGACCGCATGTCAGCAGGAGATGGTAAGCCTGTGCTCAAATCGCCGGCCTCTCCGAGCACACATATAAATTTCAGTACTCCCACCAGGCGACGTGTTCTCTTACCTTCCGGCACGCCAAACGACCACATCGTATTCTCGCTTAAGTTATTTACCCTTATCTGCATCCGAATAATTTAGACCAGAAATATTGCGTGGGAAAGCGCCACGTAGCCTTTTTGAAGTTAGAACACCCACTCTCTCTGCTCTTGTCTCCTGCGTTTTCTTTCGTGCTCTTCCAGGGGAGGGAACCGTTCCAGAGGCCCTCCAGTTGGCTCCCGTTTTTTTGTTAATAGGTTCTTCTGGCTCTGCTCGTAACGCCCACAATGGCCATTACGTCGTCCTCGGATGTCGCTATCCTTACACTTGGCGTAGCCCTCGCTGGTGCTTATCTCTTCCGCGATCAAATCTTCTCCTCCAAACAAAAGGTTATCCCGGCTGCTCCAATGAAAACTTCCAATGGCCACAGCAACCCGAGGGACTTCGTCGCTAAAATGAAGGAGGGGGTATGATCCGTGGTTTCCCTATTGACCATAAACTGACTTATTTGTATTTTAGAAAAAGCGCATTGTCATATTTTACGGTTCGCAGACTGGTACCGCTGAAGAATACGCCATTCGTCTGGCCAAGGAGGCAAAATCTAAGTTTGGCCTTTCCTCTTTGGTTTGTGACCCCGAGGAGTATGACTTTGAGAACCTCGACCAAATACCAGAGGATTCTTGTGTCTTCTTTGTCGTGGCTACCTACGGAGAGGGCGAACCTACGGACAATGCGGTGCAACTCATGCAGAACTTGACAGACCAGTCCTTTGAGTTCACCAATGGCGAACACAAGCTCGATGGTCTCAAGTATGTCGTATTCGCTCTCGGTAACAAGACTTACGAGCATTATAATGCCATCGGCCGTAACGTCGACACCGAGTTGACCAAGATGGGCGCCATTCGGATTGGCGAACGCGGTGAAGGCGATGACGACAAGAGCATGGAAGAGGATTACCTTGCATGGAAGGATGGCATGTGGGAAGCATTCGCTGAGGTCATGGGTGTCGAGGAGGGCCAGGGTGGAGATTCTCCGGACTTTACCGTCACAGAACTCGATTCGCATCCCCCAGAAAAGGTTTACCTCGGTATGTTTCACACACTTTTATTTGTTTCCAGGATACTCAACTGTTCACTAGGCGAATATTCGGTTCGTGCTCTGACCAGGACCAAGGGTATTCACGATGCCAAGAACCCTTACGCATCCCCCGTTTCCGTATCTCGTGAACTTTTCAAAGTTAGTGCGAATCGGAATTGCGTGCACATGGAATTCAACATAGAAGGCTCCGGAATCACTTACCAACATGGTGACCATGTCGGCGTCTGGCCATCCAATCCTGCCGTCGAGGTAGAGCGCTTACTTTGTGTTCTCGGCCTCGGACAAAAGAAAGATACCGTGATTAATATTGATTCCCTCGATCCAGCTCTGGCTAAGGTTCCTTTCCCTGTTCCTACCACTTACGCCGCGGTGCTTCGTCATTACATCGATATAAGCGCGGTTGCAGGTCGTCAAATGCTCGGAGTTTTCTCGAAGTTTGCACCGTCTCCCGAGGCTGAGGCTTTGCTCAAAAAGTTGAGCGGTGATAAGGAAGAATACGCTGCAGTTGTCACGAATGGATGCTTCAAGCTCGCAGAAGTGCTTCAGCTTGTCGCCGGAAACGATATTTCGGTTCCCCCCACCATTGACAACACCACGGCGTGGTCTATTCCCTTTGACATCATTGTTTCCTCCATCCCCCGCCTGCAGCCTCGGTACTATTCGATTTCTTCCAGCCCCAAGCTCCACCCTACTACGATTCATGTTACCGCTGTGGTACTCAAGTATGACTCTGTCCCCAACTCTCTATCTCCAGCCCGCTCTGTTTATGGTGTTGGCACGAATTTCTTGTTGAATGTCAAACACGCCGCAAATGGGGAGCCTGTCACATCCCTTCCTTACTACGCTATCGAAGGACCCCGCGGAGCTTACAAGGATGATGCTCTTTTCAAGGTCCCTATTCACGTTCGCCGTTCGACATTCCGTTTGCCCACCAACCCCAAGAGCCCCGTTATCATGGTTGGTCCTGGTACTGTGAGTATTGTGGAACGCACGATATTAGGGTTGTTTTTTTGACGAAGTGACAGGGTGTTGCTCCATTCCGCGGTTTCGTGCAAGAACGTGTTGCTCTCGCCAGACGCACGATTGAGAAAAACGGACCGGACGCACTGAACGACTGGGGCACTGTCTCACTCTTCTATGGCTGCCGCAAGTCTACTGAGGACTTCTTGTATGCTGAGGAATGGCCTAAGTATACAGAGGACCTCAAGGGAAAGTTCAAGCTCCAGTGTGCTTTCTCTCGCGAACCTCCCTACAAACCAGATGGGAGCAAGATATATGTACAAGACCTTATGTGGGAAGACCGGAAGAACATCGCGGATGCAATCCTTGTAGGCAAGGGATACATTTACATTTGTGGTGACGCCAAGTCGATGAGCAAGGCTGTGGAGGAGGTGCTCATGCGAATTCTTGGTGAGGCCAAGGGAGGGAGTGCGGAAGTGGAAGGCGCCGCAGAGATCAAATTACTCAAGGAACGGTCTCGGATGTTGTTGGACGTTTGGAGTTAAACGGTATGAGGATTTCGATCTTGCTTCCCTGGGGCCGGGACTGCACGCTCTTTGGACGACAAGTATTCATGACGCTCCTGGATATGGATCCATTAAATAGACCTCGGCTTACTTATATTATATCACGAATGTTTCCACTCAATATCTTGCTCTTCAGACTGCTCTGAGTAGCATCAGGTTTTGCTGGCGTGTGGTAGTTCAAACGTTCAATAATATGATAATGATTTTGCATTAGCTTGGTGAAGAGCGATGAACGGAGTCACCGCATACATAACATTACCGATCCAGATTCGGGTTCTACAGCCGGCCTCCGACGTATTTCACGACTCGAGTACCCCCCATGTTGCGGACGAGTGGCACAGATAGGACTGCTGCACTTCGAGTTTGGTCTCGTTCAGGCCACCGCTCGCTGGGGGCATACTCGACTCGCGGGGTCAGAGTCACTCCAGACACCGAGACGAGTTCTCGCGACAACCACACATCCCCAACCTCGGAACATATCTCGACGGCCGAGACACACGCTGCTGGTCCTGTTCCCGGGAAGACCCAAGGGCCGAGTTTTCTAAACTCTCCACCTTCCGACATCGAGACCCTTCGAAGCCGTCTCAGGGATTGGAGTGTCCTCGCAAGTTCTTCTCTCCGACGACGTGCGGACCAGTTCTCGAAGAAGGCCACAACTTCCTTTTCACACCTTGGCCTGCATCTCAATCGAGTGACAGGGTATGGAGAAATCGAGGCTCTGAAGAGACAGGTTGTCGAACAAGGTATAGTACTTCAACCCTCGACTATCTCTGGAGACCAACATATTTCACGTCCAAGAGGCTCGAATCAAGGCTACGCGACGAGAAGCCAGGGAGGCCAAGACAACCTATGATGACGCAGTTCTCCAGCGTTCCATATCCCAGCGCCAGGTGAACGACCTTCTCCAGCGCAAGTCTAGTTGGACCGACGGCGATGTCAGCAATTTCACTTCACTCGTTCGCTCAGACCACTCCTTTGAACAAGAAGAAGCTCGCACAAAAGCACGCGTAGCAGAGACGGAGGACGCAGTAGATCGAGAGTTTAGCGAGTTGATGAGGGTTATATTGGCGCGATACCACGAGGAACAGGTCTGGAGCGACAAGATTCGCAGCGCTTCGACTTATGGGTCTTTGGCGGTGCTTGGGGTCAACCTAGTGGTGTTTATCATGGCGATTATCGTCGTGGAGCCGTGGAAAAGAAAGAGGTTGGCACAGACGTTCGAGAAAAAGGTTGAGGAGATGGGTGCAGAGACGAATGCCTTGATGAATGCCGGTGCAGCTCGACTAGAAGAGCGGCTGGCAGGACACGAGAAGCTGCTGGCCGAGCTGATCACCCAGGTGTCTGCAGAGGCTCGGCAAGGGTCCTTTGCTACAGCAGCAGCTCCCGAGGAGGCATTTCCAGAGGAGACACCTGAGCCTGAGGTTCCACCCCCAACTTCGTCATGGTGGTCTCAGGTATACTTCTCCTACCCACATCTTGGCGTTATCCGGGGTCGCGAGCTTATGCTTGTAGCTGGAAGCGCTGCGGCTGGTGGAGTCATAACGCTGTTATCGCGTAGCTTATTTGTAAATTGATATATCATTAATGCGCTGAGCGATGCATCTCTTCATAGTCTCGTATTGTTCCACCTTGCAATGGACTATTCACCGCTTTCCGCAACTTCGTGCCCTAGGTCAAGCACATTCATGCTGCGATACACTCGACAGTGAACTCTGAATGAAAAATATTCACCATGTAAAAGCATCTCCTCGGTCGATTGTAAACTCACCTTTCAAGTATAAATTCTCTGCGATCGTGCATCCCACACTCACTCCAACTTTCACTGTCCCACTTCACCCAACCCCACCCTGCTTTGATCTACGAAGGGTAAATTCAAACGCAGACAAGGGACGAAGGGGTACGTACCTCTGGTTTCTTGTGCGGCGCCAGCACCACGAGCCAAGAAGCCTTCGTACTTAGCTCCCGCAGAAGTGCAAACAGTTCGGACGCAGACTCGACAAGATGCAACGCGAAGGAACACACAACCATGTCGATCCTATCGATAGACGCGGCCACATCGCATGCACGGTTAACCCCAATTGAAGTCGCAGTCGATACTGTGGGGGGGAGCAAGCCTTCTGATATTTCTCGAAAAGTAAGCGGTGTACAGGGTAATGTGGTGCGTTCTGCGTAAGCTGCCTGTGTGTACTGCAGTTCTACGTGAGTGATTTCCGTCTTGGATTCTTCAGCTGGCATGTGCTCACAGGATCTGCAGCTGCAATCAACAAATCATCTGGTACATGCCTTATCACAAGGGTTGGTGATCCCCCTTCAAGCCCGTCGGGTTTGGTTGACAAAGTATCACGCTTTTGACATGCGATTCCCTTCTTGCTTGGTTGCATTCCTGAGACTCCGCATTTCCACCATTCATAGGCAGCTACGGTGACTTCCCCACTTCATTGATGATTGAATGTGCCTTGAGTGGCACTGATGGCGCATAGAAGAGAATTCGTTACCTGCCTGGTTGAGGTGAACCCCCAGGTCCCAGTCCGATCATCTGAGAGGTTGATGGAAACGCACCGCAAGCCATGTCAAAGATGAGGGGTGATCTGGACCCGACAACCCTTTTCTCGTGAGCCCACCACCTGAATTCAAGCGCTATTGTTCGTATCTGCATGATATACCCTCATCTTCACTGACCTTTCCAGCCAGGTAAACATGCATGCACGGACGCCGAGGAAGTGCGGATTACGATAGGACGCGCCAACCTTTAGTGTCAGATTGAGTAGTATTTATTGATCTCCTCGTCGCTCCGAACCTGCTTATAATACTTTACTCGATCCAAGGTAGTGAGAACAGATCAGTGACACGATCGGTGACGCGAAGTGCCTTATTGCCGTACATACATTGTCAACACCGTGCTCCCCATAGTTGGCTCGCATGGATTGTTGAAGGTTGCCTGTAGTACTTACTCGATGGGATCTACCACCACTTGTTCTTTCTAACATGATGACGATGGTACACGACGACTGACTCTACTGAATTGATTTTTAAGGGAAATAATATTTATTTATTTATTCGAATAGCGAATCTTGATTTTCAATTTCATTGAGTGTTCCCAACGCGCCGTCAGACTGTGGCGGTCATGTCCCACCCTGATCTCTTCGTTGAACGTGTACAAGTCCACAAATAACTGCACCTCTTATGGCTACCGAACACACGGATACCCAAGAGGAAGTCGTTCAGGTAGAGTCAACGGCACAACGCGATGCCGATGTCGAAGCCACGCCAGAAGTAGATAAAGAGGTTGAGCAAGCACGAGACAAGCGAGAAGGAAAGAAGGAAGGCGTTGCACTACGAGATCGCGAGCCAGGCAAATCGGTCTTGCCGTTCTCAAGAATACAGAAGATCGTCAAAGCCGACAAGGTAAGTCTGGTCGCCGCGACACGTTCATTGCAACGGACGAGTGACTGCAGGACGCGGGCTTAGGACCTTCCTATGGTCGCTAGGGACGCGACGTTTTTGATCTCGCTCGCGACGGAAGAGTTTATCAAGAGGCTTTCGCAGGCATGTCAGAGACTTGCTGAAAGGGAGAAGAGAACGACCGTCCAACAAAGAGACGTTGGTAAAGTATTTCTGTTTTGCGTGGTATGAGGCTGTTCATCTCAACACCTCGTAGCCAATATCGTCCGTCGGGTGGATGAATTTCTTTTTCTGGAGGGTAGGTTAACAGATGAAGGATACCGGAAACCTCATTCACGTGGAGCCTTGCAGAAATAATTGGATCTCAGGAATCGACGGGGAGACGAAAGCCCCAGAAAGCCAAAGTTGACGTTGTGGCACCTGGTGATCAAGATCAATTGCAGCCAACACTCCGCAATTTCATGCAGAAAACCAACGAAAGTGAGGATACCGGGGAGACTAACAACATTGTTATGAATGAAGATGGAGCTATGTACGCTGGATGATAATGTGTGTAGCAAAATATTCGTTGTTCGTTGGGTATCAGTGTCGATATGCTCTTTTGTGTTGATACAAAAGATATGGTACTGGTTTGAAGTTAACAGCTTCTCTGTACAATCAACCAGTGAAACGTAATGATCACATTTGGACTCTAAAGAGTGCTGTGCCAGTACTCATCCCTGCAGAAAAGAAATTTGCCATTTTATCTTTTCCGTATCTTCTTGTTGTGTTGCTTCATTAACCTATCTATTCACCCTGACATTATGTAAGAGAAAGGAACATCATACTGCTGGAGACATGATATACTACTTCATCTCTCAGCAAATGCAGATGCGAGAAACTCCTCAATCTCTTTCTTGTGTTGAGTCTTCAAGGAATGTTTGTAAGCGAGTATGGGGAAGTAGACTCATTCCGTACCTTGCTACCCGTCGCAACAGAGCTAGTCGGACAACGTCCCGCGTAGTAAGGATACTTTCCCCGATGGTATTGTGTCTCGTTGGCGGCGGTGAGAATGCGAGGGCCAACATAAGTCCATGCACCATTGTTGAGCGGCTCCTCCTAGAGTCCACGTTATTACAACCCAGAAAGATGAGCAGTAGAAAAAGTTTACCTGACACCATAAGAGCTCGGCATTCGGGTATTTGTCTAGGTGCGGCGTGATCTGAAAACCGTTAGTTGGCAGAAGACCCTTGGAAAAAGTGATCCTACGAGATCATAAGGGAAGGGCGACAATTGTTCTATGCGACTTATGGCAACATCTTTGATACCTTTGTCTTCACGTTCTTGTAAGAGAGTATGGTAGACCTGGCCTAGAGATCGAGAGTCAGTGAGTGGATCTTGTAAAGCGGTATAAAATTTACCTGTGCAAAGGATGTGTCGACGAATCTGTTCAGCTGGTACCAAGTCCTCTGAGTGAGGCTCGGGCAGATATCGCTGGAAGTGTGTGTCTCCAATCATCTCTGATAGCTCTGAACGTGCCCGGGGATGACGTAACAAGGATTTCGAGAAGAAGATAATCAACTGGTTACAACTGCGTTATGAGCGCGGAGGAAACGAAAGGGGAGGAGGGCATACCGGTTTCCGGAAATCACGATGTATTTGCCGGCGGAGGACATGGAACTATTTTTCCGTTAGTATCACCATCATCTAACTCTGCGTATGTGACCCACGTAGTTGGCCGGTGTACTTGTGAACGTGTCAGCTGCGGGGAGTTTACGTACAACGAGCAAGACTCACGTAGGATACACGACCTGCATGTTGCAGTCTTGATGCTGCCTTTCTATCTTCTCAAGAGTGGGGAAGATGTGGGGATGGTCGTCGCAAAGCTGTAGGAACCGTTCAATTCTCCCACTCGAATGCTCCGGCCCTTGGCCATCATAACCATGAGGCAAACTCATGACCAAGCCACTTCGTTGTAGCCATTTCCGTTCTCCGGCTGCAATGAACTGGTCGATGATACACTGCGCATTGTTTGCAAAGTCACCAAACTGAGCTTCCCAGATGGTGAGGAAATCGGGAGAGACAAGTGAGTAGCCTAGCTCAAAACCGAGGGTGCCGTACTCAGAGAGAGACGAGTTGCAAACAACGAACCGTGCCTGCTTCGAACCTAGATCGTTCAGCGGCACATATTGCTGTTCGTTAACTTGATCGTGTAGAACAGCGTGGCGTTGCGAGAAGGTGCCTCTCTCAACATCCTGACCCGATACACGAACATGGATCTTCTCGAGAGCAAGAGAACCAAATGCTAGAGCTTCGGCGGTTGACCAGTCGATATTGTGACCCTCTTCAACAGTCTTTCCTCGCTGGGTGAGAATCCGCGCGAGGTTGCGGTGTGGGGTGAAGCCGGCTGGCCACTGCGAGATAGATTTACCAAGTCGCAAGAGAGTCTCTTCTTCAGAGCCAGTAGCGCGGGTTGGAAGCGTTTTTTCTGCTAGCTCGCGTGGCGATGGGAAGCCCTGCCAGGATGCTGAAAGCCATTCCTTGCTAGTGGGAACGTAATGCTTGGCAGCTGCGGCGGCCTTCTCCAACATTCCCCATACCCACTTCTTGTGCTCTTCGATGTCCTTTTCCGTAAAGGTACCACGTCCAACTAAGAACTTCGAGTATTGAGTCAACGTAGTGGGCTGCTTGTCAATCGCCTGGTACATCCGAGGTTGTGTGAAACTGGGCTGGTCTATTTCATTGTGACCGTGACGCCGGTAGCAAACAATGTCGACCACGACGTCGCGCTTGTACTTGGCGCGATAGTCCGCAGCGAGCTGACAGACAAAGTTCACGGCCTCGACATTGTCACCGTTGACATGGAAGATCGGTGAGTCGATAGACTTGGCGATGTCAGATGGGTAGGGAGTTGAGCGAGCGAAGCGTGGGTCGGTGGTGAAACCGATCTGATTGTTAACGATGAGGTGAATGGTACCACCGGTTCCGTAGTTTGGCAGATTGTGGAAGCCCATGGTTTCATACACAACACCTTGTCCTGCGAATGCAGCGTCTCCGTGGAGAAGGACGCCCATTGCGGTATTATGAGTAGTATGGTCTCCTTCCAAATTTTGTATAGCAAACGTCTTTCCAAGGACGACTGGATCTTCGGCTTCGAGGTGTGATGGATTGGCAACAAGCGAGAGGGAGACCTTCTTTCCAGATGGAGTGGGCCGTACGTAATTAGCACCCAAGTGATACTTGACGTCACCAACTGGTGAATCATCATCCTGCGAGCCGGAGAACTCGTTCAGAATGGCCTCTATAGGCTTGCGGATAACGTTTGCCAACACGTTGAGACGCCCACGGTGTGGCATGCCAATTGTAACATGCTTTACACCATTGTCAACCGAGCGGTCGATGAGGGCTTTCATTCCAGGAATGAGTGCCTCGCAGCCCTCTAATCCGAACCTCTTCTCGTTGGGGTATTTGCTAGCAATGAATTTTTCGAAGGACTCCGACCAGATGAGTCGGTCTAGAATCATACGCTTCTCTTCTAGTGTGTAGTTCCAGGGTTTAGGGGTCTCCACTCTTTCTCTGATCCAATCGCATTGTTCCTTGTCAGGAATGTGAACATATTGAATACCAACAGCACCGCCTTAACAACGTTTTAAAGCCGTTCAACAGTATGGTTTAGAAACTTACAGTAAATACGTTTCAAGGTCTTTATGATGTCACGAAGCGACATTGACTTCCTATCTTCCGTCGCAAAGTGTGGAAGGATACCAGGCCCGAGAGCAATTTGTTTATCCAGATCACGCTCCGTGAAACCGTAACGGCTGAGCTCTAGTTCCGGCGGATGGACATCCGCGAGATCAGCATCGAGAATGCCAAGGGGATCTAATTCGGCGACGTGATGTCCGCGGACTTGATATGCGCGTACTAAGAGTTGGACCTAAAACGAATTAGAGAAGAAAGTGATACGAGGAGCGCAAGGTTCACTTTTAGATGATCGTCCAACTCTGCACCTCCAACCGCGTGGAGGGCCGGGGCACCGTCTGCAGGTGGAGCGATCAAACCAGGAGGGGGTTGAAATGCCTTAGCACTAGGTAGCCCGTGCTCCATGCCTGAGAAATAGGCAGCCCATGAGGCATGGACCGACTGAGGATCCTGCCTCCAATGCCTGTACATTTCTTCAGCATAGTAAGCGTTCGTACCGTTCGCGAACGGGTCGTTGGGTGAAGGTGGAGTTGCTGTTGGTGTCGCTAACGTGCGGCGGACCGCCGTAGCACGCACACGCCCGGAGCCAGCTCGCAGAGCGGACGGAAACCGCCAAATTGCTTGCCGCGAAAGCATTGCTGGGAGGAGAACAACGAAACGAGGCGAGAAATTGTATGAGCAGAGAGACGGGTCGGAACACAGGTGTAGGCATAATACTATTATGTAATAACACCGGAACAAGCCGGCCCCGCGCTTCCACCCTTTTGCTAGATGTTTACGTAATTATGTGACTTCAGTGACAGAGGGACCCGAATATGAACGATTCAATCCCTGTAGCACCCTGCAGACAAAAAGGCACATTCATATCTATTCCGTGATATGCTACTTGAGACCAGTCGCTACGGGAACTTGAAATTGGCTTTGCTTCCGCTCTCGGTAGAACTGGCCGAGGTGCTTCATGGTTTGTCCAAAACCGTCACACACAGCAATGTCATCCCGAATCCACGCAGGGAATTTGTTCTGAATGCTTGCCGAGCAATAACGCCGATCCACGAGAATGAGAGATGCCCAGTCCATACGATGACGAATGGCTCGGCCTATGATTTTGTGGGTATTATTAGTGCGCGGAGACCGTCAAACCGGCTCACCGATGCTCTGATTGACTGCGCTCATGCACATGTTCTCATAGAGTTCCGAAGCAGCGTCTTTGGCCCCCGGATGCCTTTTATTGCCTTGTCTCTTTTCTACTTCGTTTGCATATCGCATCCGTTCCTGTAACTCCGGCGAATTCTTATTTGCAAATGGGAGGCCGACGACGATAACGGCCCGGGCAAGCTCGTCCGAGAAGTTCAGACCCTCCGAGAGCTTCCCGCCAACGACTGCGAAGAGTATGGCACCTGTCCTCTTGTCGGACACATCAGTTGACTGGAGGGTGGTAAGGAGAAGCCATTTGAGACGCGTTGTTTAAACGAACCAATGTTTTAATTGCATCTGCATACTCTCGCAGTGTTGATTCAACCCCACTACTGGCATGCGGTTCCAAGAATACCTGCAACACATTCAATCGCACTGTCTTCCATCGCGAAGGACTAAATCTAACCGTCTTTTTCACCCCAAACTTGACCATATGTTGCGTCGTATTCCATGCTTTCTGGGCAAGGTTCAAAGACGAGTAGGATGGGAAGAATACAACCATCCCTCCAGGAACCACGCTGCAAAGGTTCAATATAAGTTGTCCCAATTCGCCGAGCAAGCGTTGGTCCGCCTGTTGGGCATATTTGAATTCTAGGAGGGAACCTGCCGGACCCTTGGTAACACATAATGTTTGAACGTGCGACCGCGGAACGATATGCCCACAGGAAAAAGTTGATAGCCGCTCGGAAGGCAACCAGGGGAATAGCTGCGCGATTACATCTGACATCTATCGTTTCGTCAGCTCACAAGACATAGGGAACGGCGAACCACAACAACCGGAGACATAGTTCCACCTGCTAATATGACCGACCGCGCGCTGTCAACCACTTCACGAAATGTCGTCGAAGGATTGAGAAGTTGATACTTTATCTCCAACTCTTCCGGATGTGTGCTGTCACCCACGAGGGAGAGGATGATACGCCCGTCTGGTGATATGTTATGATAACTGCCTTCAGAATGATAGGAAACATGAGATCACCTTCTTTGGCACCGACGAGCCCGACCATAAGTGCTTCGACTGCATGGAGTGGCGGAGTACCCCGGCTTGCTGGCTTCTTGGACACGGAGTCTGACGTAGCATTAGATGGAGGCAAACGAGAAAGCAGCAGTAACCTACTTCGACCCTCTTGACTTGACACCACTTCAGCGTAGCCAGATATCTTTCTTGCAATCTGTGTTGTCGTTGAGAAGATGCTTGAGTACGGAAAACTGCAAGTTACTTTACTCCTCTTCAAGTATGCCTCGATTTCAAGTAAATTGATTCCCACTGCATTCCTTCCTAGCCTTTCCATGAAGTTCGAAATTGTGAAAACCTCGGTTCTCGCATCAGTAGTCGAGTCAGCCTTTGACCTCGTGGCCCTCCAGTCATCCATGACCTTCTGAATCGCTTCCATGTAGTTGATGAGGCGCTTGAGGTGAAGACTGTGTAGTGCAGAAAGACGTGCCCGGAATCTCTCGTAATACGTCGTGACCTGGTTTAACGAGGTCGACAATATATGAGATGTTACACGGACACTCGATAATGAAAGCAAAGTAGGAATCAAGTCTAATGAATGATTTCAGGAACCGACTCTAGAGCGCTAACACTTACTATGAGCTTCATCGATTATGACAATCTGGTTCGAGAGGTCTATCCCTAGAGCCTCTCGCGCTGTTTTCTGTAGTAAAAGGTGGTATGGCAGGGTCACGAGCTAGGATGCACGATCAATGGCGCTAGAACATAAAAAAGGTAGCGAACATCGAACAACGAACCTCTGCTTGAGGGATTGCCCTACGAGAACCATAGTACGGGCATGTCTGAGCGTTCTTCCCAGAAATGGCGAGATCCTCAATATCTTTTGGAGAAGCCTACAGAACAATCGTGAATGCTGCTGAAGATGTTGGTTCATAGACTGACCAGAATTTGGTCTCGGAGATCAATCAAGCGTACTTGGTCCTCCGGGGGCGGAAGATGCGGGCACCGTTTTTCCTTGTGCCCTACATCCACAATCAGCCGACGCACTTAACACGAAACAGACGACTTGACCATCTTGTAATTCCCGGCATTTTTCATCCAAGTCCCCCGGCTTTGACTTGACATCCTCATTAATGCAAAGCTGTTTACGGGACCCGAGAGACACAGTTCGCCACTGCCGTCGATCAGTCTCAGTATAATCGTATTCATCAAACTCCAACTCCACGCCCCGCTTCGTCCTTTGACCGGAAGGTGGAATAGAGCAGACCTCGTCGCCACGGCCATGAGAAGAATGTTGAGTGCATGAGACATGTTTGAACTTTAATTTTTGAAGTTCGGGAATAAGTTGTGTCAGCTGGGAATGAGTACGAGACGCATAGTAAACTTTGGTACACGTCGGTTCCTGAGCGTCGACCGGTCCATGATTTGAGACGGTATTGTTAAGCCTATGGTTGAATTTAAGGGAGTACGCCCCGTGATACAACTAAATGCGACATACTTTGACATCAGTTCACGAACGGCGGGAGAAATATTGTCTTCTGTTTCATCCACTTCACGATCAGGAAGATACATTTCTTCGTTCTCCTCATCAGGTGCTTGTATGGTCCTCGCAGGAACGCGCTATCCTCCGGTGTTAGATGTCGTGAACTTGACTTTCAATTGCCATACTTGACGCTTCGTAACCCTTGCATTTGCCAACGCTCGCAAGCGGGCCTCAGCTTTTCTCGCTTTTGCTAGCCTCTCTTCATATTCGCGGTCTTGTGCCTCGAGTTCTCTTTGTCTTATCTGAGCAGCTTGGGCGGAAACCCATACCGGTCCTGCGGTCATCGCACGCGCAATGGATGAGACACGGTTATCCAACCTTGCAGGCAGTGAACGAATCTTACCGGCACTTTGCACCGCTTGCTGAGAAATCTGTCCTTTGCGTGCACGTTCCCCTTCGTCGGTGAGCCAAGATAAGCTTGGACAAAGGAGACTCAGAGTTTTTCCCTGTGGGAGAGTCAACGATTCGGAGGGAGACTATGATCTCACTCAGGGCGCACCGTGCCTGTCGGGCTCTCGACGATCGTGGCGTGCCTTCGTTCGATAGAAGAATAAACATGTTTCATGAGGTCTGTCTGTATGGAGTAGGGCGGGTCATATGGAAAGGCAGGAAACTGCTCGGGCGTGGGCAGTACAAGATCCTCGTGGCTCATAGCAGACGCTAGTAGTAAGACGCGTCGCGTCCGTTGTCACCTTGGTACCGTGTCACGTGATCTCGGACGCGGTACATTAAGTGTGTTACATACTTGCAAGATCCAGGAACGCTACTTTGAATCTAGCGCAATCAGAAGTGAATTGAACCTTCGATACGAAGAGCACTGATGGTAAATCAAAGTTCCAGGTTGAAAGTAATTAAAAGTATACACAGCGTCTCGGTAGGAACTAAGGCGTCGTAGGTAATGGAACATGGATGTGAGAGCAAGATAATGCGGACAGTACAAACAAGAGATAAAATGGTCAGAGTACAAAATTGATACAGCCTTCCTATGTCGCAGCAAATGAGCGTCTCCTGTGGGTGGCCTGTGCAGTCTATACCAAGGTGCACTCCGTCGCACAGCAACCACCGTCAGATCTTTGAGCCACTAGATTTACCGGTACGGGGGCTCAAGGCTGATATGCTTCGAAGAATTTCTCTGCTGCAGCGTGTTCATCTTTCAGCCGGGGCAGTAACGGCTTGATCCTCGCAAGCGCATCTTCAGCCGATATCTTGACTTGTGGCTCCTTGTCGGGGTCAAACCGATTGCCAAGATGCTGTATCTTCTCGCAGATTTCCTGCACCTGGACAACTCCCAACGCAGCAGAGGAGCCTTTGAGGAAGTGACCATATTTGCTAAGCTGTGTCAGCTCATACTTTGCGCTGGGTGTGAATGAGACATCAATGTTACTCGTAGGGACAGACCAGCGCACAAGCTTTCATCCATGAGCTTAATAGTTGCCTGCGCTTGCTCGAGATACCCTTCGACCACGTCCTGGGAAAACTCCCGGCTGTCTCCCTCGTCCAACTCGAGTATCTGTCCGAATACCTCCATATCAACGACGACACGATTGCCTGACGACTTTGGCGAACAGGAAGTGGTGGTTAGCACGACGTGCGGTGGACACTTGGCGGAGCATGGGGAGGGGCCAACTACCAAGGATTTGCAAGACGGGATGACATACTTTGTCCGTACATGACTCTACGTGTGGCTCTGGTGATGGGGCGATGACAGCCTGCGCCTTACAGGGTTCCGGTTTCTTGGGTGGCGGCGGTTTGCTAGACGGGGAAGGAGGAGGCCGTTTGGGGCTTTCATCGTGGTAAATGGGAGACCGGGTCCGCATTGTCGTTGGGTCTGCGAAACGGGAAGACATAGCCGAGGAAGAAAGAAAGAGAAGCAATAGGCAATAGCAAGGGTAAAGAACTATGAAATAGGCTATAAGTCAGACAGGCCAAAGGGATCTCTTCCGGAGTGGCCAAGTACATAAGTGGACACCCGACTGATTATCGACCTTGAGATCAAATCACAGCATTACCCATTTCCATACTGGGACATACCCCCCGTCACACGACACAGAGGGCGGACATTACCCCCAATGGCAAACCCTTTTGTGCGATTGCAAATAAGCACACCATATTTATTACGGTTCGAGCTTTGCGAGTCGACCCACAGCGGACATCCGATCACGAGGCTACCATACGCTGCCTGACTCAGTCGGTCGTACCCAGTGCCCCATTTCTTCCCGCTCGGCACACATGCTACACGACCTTGCTCGCACGCAGCCTCGCGATTTCATTGATCGAATACCCTAACTCCTGCAAGATCTGCAGGCGCACATTAAAGGCTGCGTAGCAAGAAGACATGCATGTGGTGGACATACCTCCGTGGTATGTTGTGAAAGCCAAGGTGGTGGTCGCCTCACTGGCATCCTTTTGCCGTTGTAGGTAACCGGTGGTGCAACCATACGAACTTTTCCTGCGCGGGGATGCTATCCGAAGAAGAGTTTCAGCCTGCAAGCACGCTGCACCACAGGCGAGACACATACATTAATTTCTACTGTGGACTCGCGCGCAATGGCCTGAGGATGTGCAAACGTCTGACCGATATTATTGATCGGTCCAAACGGAATGCTTGCAGGGATCAAGGTCATTCTCGTGTGAATGCATCTGATTCCAAACGATACGAACCCAGCTCCAGTCAGTCGTTCAATCCAGTGATCTCTGTTGTGCCGTTTCAGCGCCGTAGAGATTATGTCAACGAGTGCTTCCCGGTTCGTTACACGAGCGGTGTTTGTCGAAAAGCGATCGTCATCTGCAAGCTCAGGCTTCTGGAGGATTGTGGCAGTGAGAAGCTTGAACTGTGGGAGATCAATTCAGTGGTTCAGTTGAGATGCACCGAAATGGATGTGGGTACTTGTTTGTCGTTGCCCGCACCAATCATTAAAAAACCATCCTGGCAAGGGAAAACCTGGTACGGTACTATGGAGGGGTGTGCAGTTCCGTGCCGAGAAGCTTCTTGCCCGGCGATGAGGTAATTTGAAGCTATGTTAGCAAGCCCTGCGAGCTGAACGACCTGAGTGGAGAACTTGGATATGCGAAAAGCGTGCTTACTTGAGTCTCGAATAGGTTACAATCAATCCACACGCCTTTACCGGTTTGGCTCACAGAACGCAATCCTGCCATTATGGCGCCATGGGCATAAAGGCCAGTCATGATGTCAGTGACAGCCACTCCAACCTTGGATGGGGCGCGATCAGCTTCGCCTGTGCTATCGTGGTTTATGGCAAACAGGAACGGCGAGGATAGAAACAAATGCTAACATGTGCATCAGGCCTGCCTCAGCTTCGATTACGACGTCGTAGCCTGCGGCTTCGCGATAAGGTCCTGTCTGCCCGTAACCTACCAAAGCTGTTGTAGGTGAAATTACTACGTTACAAGGAGGGACCGATACCAGTGATTGAAGCATAGACGAGCCGGGGGTTGATTTTTCGGCAATCTTCCCAGCCAAGACCCAAAGCAGCAAGTTTTCCGGAGACAAAGTTTTCGACAAGGACGTCCGAGGACTTTACTAACTTGTGTAATATTTCAAGGCCATCGGCTCGCTTGAAGTCAACTGTGATCGATCTTTTGTTCCTATTAACCGCAAGGAAATAAGCCGATTCTGGTGGCAAATGAGAAGTTTCGTTGGGAGCATTCTTTGTCACAGGGGCAGATGGGGGTGACCACGATCCTGATTACTTGTGAGGTCCCATCAAACAAGAATGGAGTGAAACCGCGGATGACTGACGTGTGTCATCTCCTCTGGATATTTCTTCTATTTTAATGACATCCGCCCCCAAGTCTGCCAAGAGCATGGAAGAGGTCGGACCAGCCAATACTCTGGTCAGATCAAGGACCCTTACCCCGTTCAAAGGCGGTGGAATGCCACCGTTGACAGCGGCCGAAAAGCACCTTGCGCCGACCGCACGTCGACATCTTCTGAACACGAGCCCATAGGTACTACCAGTGGACTGTACTAGTATCTTGAAGGCGGTATTCATGACGGGTAACATGGATCCAATAAGAACAACTAGTAGTACTTACGCGAGGAAACCTGGCAGTCGCCTGACACAACGGCACCGAAATTTAGAAATGTGTGACAGAGTGTCGGATGTCTGTCCAATTCATTCCTCGGCTGGATTAACGGGAATGGAGACCCTCTGGCACTCACCTCTGCTTGTGATACCTTGTACTTCATCTCGCTCGTGGTCCGTAAAGAACCTAACATCCCATTGGTCACAGTGGCAAATGGGTTTCTTTTCCTCCAGAACACCCGCAGATACCAATCTCCTCGAGGATGACAGGTCTGTGGTCCGGGTCATTCGTTCCCGATTCGTCAGTACTCCCATATTCATGGTTTCATCGTTGCCACTCACTCCGACTCGCAGTATGGTAAATACAAAGGAAAGCAACGGGAAACCTTTGTCAACATCTCTTCACCTCACCTATTGCATGTTGGCAGCAAGTCACAGCGATCCGTCGACCGGGATTCTCTATCCCCTTCAAGTCTCAGCCCTTCACCCAGTTCGCCGTTGCGACCCCTCGAGGCGTCCAGTCCTCGGTCGGCGCCTCGGGCCCACACAGATGCGATAACGTCCGTATTTACCTTCTGCTGAGGTCTCGCGAAGGTTTACCTTTGGAAGACAGTTCAACTCTCGCACAGCGCCTCAATGAATTGGCAGCAGCCAATGCGGAAGGTTTGCTAAAGTAAGTCCCTCCCGATACCTCCTAGCAGAGTGGACAGCAGCGAGGAATCCTTTCTCATTTTATGCTCAGCGACGAGGAATACCGACTACTACGGCAGAACATATTCGAACGTCTAGCCAGCGGCACCCCTGTTCCCACAGAGACACCTGTCATTCCCTTGAGCTCTCATAGTTGTTCGTTTCATGAAGGCAAGTCACCTGAGTTTATGCTTTATCTCTCTTATCTGGACTGAGCGTTATTCACCGTACAGCCTCGCAGCTCAACTCGGAGCCTTATAGCCCATATCAGTTTCAGGTCAAGTCCCGCAGGACACCTTCGGTTCGATCCAAATCTTCGGTCACATCAGCGATGTCCAACCTGTTCAAGCGTGGGAGTCGTCGCATCAGTGTGACCTCAGCACAAGACAGCGCTATCAGCGAGTCAAGTACATTCCCTCTGGGTTCCTTAGCACCTAGCCCTTTCAAACGCAGACTCATTCCCCCAGACAAGAGAAGTGTTAGTCCTGCCCTGCGACTGGAATCGCGACCTGATCATAGTGCGGTGTCCACGCAGTCGCACGCAGAGCATCGCTTGCTTGGCAGCGCTTCTTACCACTCGATCTCTCGGAGTATGCGGCGGCTAGGCACTGTGACACCTCCTTCCTCTTTCCCGATTCGTAATCCAGATCCAAAACATTCCGCTTCAATCCTCACGAGCGATGCGTCGCTGGACGACGAGAAGGTGAAATCATCCCAAGACATCCGTCTCGAGATTGAAGCAATGGAGGCAGAGGGCCGGAGGCTTCTTGATGCCTTCAGTGGACTAGAGCTCAGCGCACTGACCCGGAGCCAGCATATGTCAGGACATCCACCATTACCCCGTTCACCCTCAATATCTGGCATGAATCGTAGGAATGGCGGAGAATACAGCGATTCTTTCCTTACGGCCGGTGGCAGTGCATCGGGTCGGGGAACGCCACACCATGGGTCTGACGCCGATGGTGTCTCGCTTCGGTCCACCACCTCATATGGGACCAACGTCTCCCAACCACGTTCCCAACGTCCTAATCCATCGCTTCGGACACCTGGTGCTCTGGTAGCCCCCACTGCAGCGAACCGAAAGAGATCCATGTCGTCGTTGTCGTCTCGTGCTCGCGTTCCCCCGTCCTCGACTCCCCCAGCACTCGCGCATGTACGTTTGGGAGAGTTAGGAAGTGTATCGAGCGTCAACCTGGTGAGGTTACAAGGCTCGATGTCGACGATGGATGAGGATCCAGAGATGACTGTACTTGAAACTGAGCTATTTGATGTTCGGCGTCGGCGTCAAGAAGTGACTGCTAGGTATCAGGACCGACTGGAATACTTGCGAGCTCAGTTGAAGGGTGCTGAGCTGCGAGAGAAATTGTTGCGGAAGTGAGGGATCTCCACACTGATTTAAAACAATTCGCCTTTCCGTCGCTCGTGTGTTCTGTAGTGCTTTCTTTAATTATACTACTATTACATCGCGGGCAACAGCTCTGTCAAATAAGCGACCAGGGCGATTCTGGAAAAGGATAGTGTAATGCCGGATGAGCCAAGTTGCGCTTTTATAGCAACTGTTCAGCTCGCCACGACTCTCATTACCGGTAACTCCAGACGTTCAAGCCCGTCGTTTGCTTAACCGGTGGGAGAAGCACCCATGCTCTGTGAGTCAGAGCCTTCTGGGCAGGACGACGGCAATAATCGACTCACGTCGGGTTCCCCCCCCACCCCAACCACGCACGCTCAGTCTCCTCATCTTCCCCCTAGTCGCAGTCATAGCTCTCACCGGTCAGCTGCGGAAATACCACAGCATCATCATCAAGGGACCTCCTACTTCCCATCATCAAGTCGTTCACTTTCCCCCACCTCCCGCCAACCCATCCAAGGGAACATGTCCGCCAGCTCCTCCAGGGACAGAGCTAGAAGTGGCAGTCTGAGCAGTACACGAGGTAACACGAGGAGCTTTCGGGAGCCCAATATGCTCAGTGAAGGGCAAGAGGACACACAGAGTCAGCTGCACGATGCGATCGAAGACACGCGGCCTAATCGTCATACGCGGGGCAAGGCTGTCGCTGACGACTCTCCCGACTCGGACGACAGCCCAGAGAGCGAGGACGTCGACCGAATTCGGGAGGATGACGATCTTATCACGCTCAAAGACCGTCAATCTCTCATAAACGTCGAGCATCCTTTCGGTCTGCGTATCTGGAAACCCGCTTTGTACAAGAAGTCCAGGTCCATCACGCGCAATGCAGATGCTGCACTGCATTCAATTCCTTCAGCACAGGCAGAACGCCATCTGTTACCAGGAAACATCTTCTGGGTTCTCTGCTTTGGTTGGTGGCTGGCTGTAGCGTGCTTTGCTATCTCGGCCATCCTGCACTTTGTGCCCTTGGGGGGTCGCAGATACTCTACGTTGGTCTTTGGCTTGGGTTGGTATGTTGCATGGCCTTTTGGCAAGTATGTCGAAGGTGATAGCGAAGACGGTGGTGACGAGGAAAATCAACTGGAGGAAAATGGCGACAGAAACGGAGCTTCACTATGCAGGTCCCCTACTATCACCCCCCTCACCCCTCCAAACGAGGCCACGTCCTTGCTCTCGACAGCTCATATACGTCAATTCCTCCTGCCCTCTAGGTCATACGGGGCTGCGCCGTTACCTACCACATCAACCAATGCATACCAAAGGGTGTCCGAAGATTGGTTAGGCCGAACTATCTTCTGGATTGCTTTTTGCGCCGTGATTGCACCTCTTATGCTCCTGACCTGCATCGCATGCTGGGCACTTATTATCACCATCCCTATGGCGAAGCTCAATTGGGCGCTAATAAAGTACATAGTCGCCAACCCGACGAGACTTCGATTTTGCGCCCCGCCTCCTGCGGTCATCGTTGCATCCACCCATACCGACGCATCAACCACCTTGCCAACCGATACGTCCAGTCCTGCAGCCACAGCTCCGGTCGAGTATTCTGTCAAACATCCCCGACTATCCCAAGGTCAAACTGCGCCTTCGACTTCAGGATTACCAAAGTCAACGGTGCTACTTTGCGTATACCGCGCGATAGGATGGAATTATTACAAGTACACCGTTGGTGGGGTTAACATAATCTTCATCAACCTCCTTCCTCTCGTATTTTTCGTCATATTCGACGGCTTCGTGTTGCTTCCTCTGGCCGAGCGCACCGAACATGTTCCAGCGATACTCGCCTTCCTCACTTCTCAATCACTCATTTTTATCATGAGTCTTGCGAGCGTGATACCACTCTCCTACTTCATCGGCATGGCCGTTGCCTCCATCTCAGCCCAGTCTTCAATTGGCATGGGTGCTGTCATCAATGCCACCTTTGGTTCCTTCATTGAAGTCATCCTGTACTCCATCGCCCTTACTCAGGGCAAGGGGCATCTTGTTGAAGGATCGATCGTAGGAAGTCTACTCGCAGGAGTTCTCTTGCTGCCAGGCACGAGTATGTGCGTGGGGGCTCTCAGGAAAAAGGAACAAAAGTTTAATGCTAAGAGCGCGGGAGTCACGAGCATGATGCTAATCATGGCATTCATTGGTACTCTCACACCAACATTATTCTACCAGATCTATGGGAACGTAAGCACCGTCGAATCCTCCACATTCCAAATTCTGACCTTGCGACATTAGTTCCAGTTGGTCTGCAGTGGTTGTCCTGATGGCCCTGACCGAAGTGTTCCAAACTGGAAGTGTGACCACTGCTACTATCAACACCCAGATCCCGTTAAGGATCCATTCTACCAATCAACCGTCAAGAGTTTGATGTACTTCTGTGCAGTGATTCTTCTGTTTGTAAGTACCGCGATAATTTCGTTCCCGCTTAAAATTACTCAATAGAGTTTCCCAGTCGTATCTCGTTGGATTGTGGTTCTCTCTTCGTACCCACGCTACCCAGATCTGGCAAAACCCCCAACCGCTGCTACATTCCATCGAAATTCCGCCTTCGCACCGTCTCTCTGGATATCAACGCGCGTCCAGTGCCGCGCCGCAACCCTCTATCCGAGAAACACATAAACGCGTGGATCCCCCGGTCGAGCATGATATATCTTCTAGTTGCCAGATTACGGCTCCCAAGGCTGTCGAGTCCACCTCTGTTCAGCAGCAAGCTGGAATGTCCCGTTCTCCCGTCTCACCTTCGTTCAGGCGTGTATCGTATGCGCCTCCACCTCCAACCCAGCAGCACCTTACGCCACTCATGGAAAGCGTAGACTTGGCGATCAAAAACACTCAGCTACCCGAGAGTCTGACCAAGGACGATTTCACGCGAGCCGTTGCGGTTGCAACTGTTAGTGCGCTAAGACATCAACAAGGGCAGTCCATTTCTCCTGCACGCCTTAGGACATCCGTAGCGGGCGAACTAGACACTGGTGCTAGTGGCCATGCTGGGCATGAGGCTCCCGAATGGAGTAGGACGACTAGTGCTGCTGTGTTGTTGGCATGCACCGCGCTCTATGCGATCATTGCAGGCATGTCTCACATCAATGGTGACATTCTTACAACTGATCAAAACTCCCAGAGCTTTTGATCGAGGTCGTGGACTTCGTGTTAAAGGGCTCAGGCATCGATGAAAAGTTCCTTGGTATCACCCTTTTCGCTCTAGTTCCTAATACCACGGAATTTATGAATGCCATCTCATTCGCTTTAAATGAAAATATTGCATTGAGGTTTGTGTTGATAAATGCTACGCATTTGTTTGCTGATGACCCGCCCACTACAGCATGGAAATTGGCTCTGCGTATGCGCTTCAAGTGTGTCTTCTCCAAATCCCTGCCATGGTGGCTTTTTCTGCGTGGTATGCTCCAGAGAAGATGGGGGAAATTGCATTCTCCTTCACGTGAGTTCCTCCTCGCTGTATTAAGGTCTAGATCACCACGACTCCGTTGCTAGTCTCATCTTCCCGCGTTGGGACGTTGTGGTCATCATCCTTGCCGTATTCTTGATGACCTACACGTATATCGAAGCGAAGAGCAACTATCATCGAGGAAGTATCCTCATTCTCAGGTATACCGCTCGACCACGCTCCGGGGTAGTGATTGTCTGACGTTAATATGTTTTCAGTTACCTGGTTCTCGTCTCAGGATTTTACTTTGCCCCTCGAGTATCTGATGAGCAAGCAGATATGGCGCTAGGCACGCAGTCGGTATCGTCCCTTTACGCATCTACCCAATTTCTAACCAGTCTCTGGTCCTGATTTCCCTTTCTCGAGTCATTCTTCAACTGACCAAGCGTCTCATCATACGGAGCACAGTTACATTCATTTCTTGAGATACACTTATTGTGAACTATTGTCTCAATGCAAGCTTTGCAATCCTTCCAACACCTTCAGTAGAATGACAATCACTCAGGCTCGGACTGACCTTGCACAATTTATTTGAGAGAGCTGCTTGTCAGGAGTCATGTACTGTTCCTTTGTATGAGGGGACAACCATCTGGTGAAGGGTGTGACAACCCTGCTGATAGGCAACCAAGTTGGAGTGACATGCTGTCAGGATTGCTAAGACCCGATGTAAGAGCATCAGCAGGAATGCATTGAATACTAGAAGAGAGATATCACTGTAAATAGTGGGTGAAGGATTTATGGAAATACAGATCGCTGTACATTCGAGCTCAATTGACCTTGGCTAAATCTAGAGAATATTTTCTGTAAATCCAGTAACCATTGCACTAAAGTTAAATTTTACAGACAGCCTGGGTTGTTGTTACCTTGCTACACCACAACCAATGGAACTTGACTCCTTGATTACCTTGTATCTTCTTAATGATGATGATGATGATTTGTTACTCCCCTCTGCTCTTGCCACCATCCTTGTTTAAGTTGGTGCTCACAAGGCCAAGGAAAATCAAATACATATGTATGTATGACATCCCATCACTACCTCTGTCACCCATAGCTCCTTTCCAATTCTTACAAATCAACCCCTTTGTTGGAGCATACAACCTTCATCATTGCTCATGATCATTCCATTCCATTGTAGCATACCAACATTTTATCACACGCACCAGTTTCTGGGGTATATAAACTCCCATGCTTCATAGATTACATATAGCAGTTGTTACAGACACAATCTACAAGCCACATTTGGCATGGCTAGCCAAATACAAAAGACTAGTCTCCTGAGCTAGAGACTGCCAGTATTGAAACGACCAGCACTCACTGATAGAGCACAAGCCTAGTAGCAATAGAACAATAGTAAGAGTAGAGTAGCTCCTAGAGTTGAAGGGAAAACTCCAAGAGGACAAGACTGAGGTCCTCTGGCGCTCTATTGGGGG